>WFKH01003881.1:10257687-10286345 GCA_016163765.1 Magallana hongkongensis | reverse complement strand
TTTTCAAGTTATGTTCAGCTGTTTTATAGTAAAATCAAGATCTTACATGTATCTCAACTTCTAAAATCGGACGGAAGACCTCCTCGTTGCTCGCAACGAGATCGTGTCTAGTTTTTCTTTTTTTTCTTTTTTCTTCCTAGACGCGAACTTTGAGGCTTCATATCTTGCTCATTTCTGAACGGTTTTTGCTCAAATTTTCAGGGCTTATAGACATTACAAAACACTATCTAAAACATTTCATAAACTTTAAAATTCCTCTTCCGTTAACGAGTTATTCCCCTTTTAAAAATTGTTAGGGCCTTTGGTTTCCAGACAAAGGCTCCGAGACTATGATAGCAGGGAATGGGAATCCAGCGAATTTGAATAACAGAGACATTGAAGTTGTGCACATCGATTTTTGTTTTTCGATTACGTTTTTTATTTAGAAAAAGGTAGGGGGTCAAAAAATAGGATTCCAAAAAGTGCGAAAATTTAGACATATTTTTCTTTGTATCTTTTAAATGAAAAATATTTTGTTAAGACATGTAGAATAAAAGTTGTGCAAAATGTTAAGGGCTTTTATTTGACACCAATAAAAAGGGGCTGGGCCCTAAAGTTAAGGGCCAATAGCGCTTGAAAGTTTTTGCTTAATAACTCAAAAACGGTTAGGATTTCGATATGGCTGTCGCTGGAAAAGTTGTTTGTTGGGATCTCATAAAGGTCGTTACAATGTTATTTTGTTGGTAATTTGTGTTGTATGAGTGTAAAAAGCTGTACATGTTAACATGTACCTCGTTTAATTTGGCAAGTTAACGAAAGTCTATGTGCGTGCAACTGGCATAAAGTTACCACAGAAAGTATGCTGGTTTATACAGGAAATTTTTTTTTAGAATAATTTTTTTTAGGAGTTTATGTCAGTTTTGTTAAGTTCTTATAGTACACAATCCCTAAAACGAGAATCAGAAAACAAAACATTCTTCTTCCTTTGTAGTAAAACACAAAGTACGGATTTAAAATAAATCTATGTATTACATTTGAGTTTTCACACTGCATGCATTTAAAATCTACCTTGAATCAGAGCTGTGTGTGTACCGTTACGTAAGCTATCCCTCACCCGCGGCCTAGAAAATCGGTAACCATGGTCGCGACGCGGCTAACTAGCGGTCAGCGGTTATCTAATACACGAGAGTTGCGTCTCTCATATATGAGTTTATTTAGCCGCGAACTCTAGAATTGTTTTAGTTTATATACCCGTAAATAAAATACAAGATCTGTTTTAATTTCTTCATGTTATAAGAGTTTGTCCATCTTATTTTTATTTATTTAAACATTAGAGTGTAAGAAGACGTTCTGAAAATTTATAAAGGCGATATTACTACAAATCGGAAACTTCGTCAGACTTAAATTAATGGTTGGTTTGTAGGTCTAAAATGTTTTTAAATCTGTACAAATATTGTTTTAAATCAACAAACAACCCACAAATATTAAAACTATCCCTCGCACATGGCCGAGGAGATCCCGCGCGAGTGGACAGGTTTGTGTTCTTCTACATGTACCTTATCACGCGTGCATGTTTCAGACTTTTGTACGAACACAACTATTTTCTTTTATTATGATTTCAACTATGATATTGGTTTAAGATGAAAAGATAAATTTATTTTACATGTACAGTTGATTTAGAAACAATTAATACGATTGCGCACAAGGTAGTTTATTATAATCAAAGTTCCATGTTTCATGTTTGCGGTAGGTGCTGGCACGATAAAAGGATGTCCTGAATTGAGGCATTCGGATTTTTTTTTAATTGGCAAAAAGATAATCAGATTTGACGAAAATCATTTTTTGGCGACTTCTTCTTATGTGTAACATTTTCACTTTCCCACCCCTTTGTTTATTCGGTCAGTCTGTGTTAATTCAATCGCAGCGTGCGACCGAAAATCTTGTGTCGCTTCAGCGCACACAGCTGAGAACATCGATCTATAGCCCCAGTCGGGTTATGTTTATGGTTGCAGATCATCAATTGTTATGTAATTGAGTAACAATGTATCGAAGGTTATCGAATATTATTGAGTATCGAAGTGTGCTTTCACTACAGTGGTCAATTGTTAAACAATAAGGCTATTATTCGAAGTCAATCATCTTCACATTATACATGTAGGTGCGAAATCGTAATCGGATAATGTTGCTAATAAATCAACCTGTTGAACACGCTAAACTTCTACAGATATGAACGGAATAATATATTATACTCAAAAGTTTTAAGTCAAAGGAAAATTGTTCTCGGATTAAGAAGTTATGAAATACGACTACATTATGCAACGCAGTCGGTCGCCATAGAAATCATCAAAGTACTGCAAGTGTCGACAGATTTCTTGTTTCTTTGAAATACATGTACCATGATAGTTAACTACCAGAGTAAAGCTAGCCAGCACTAACTCCAACGCACTAACAAAAAATTAGTTTAAATTATCGACTATTTTTCAAGCGTTTTCCGATCCCGATGTTAAACAACTGAAATTATTAGGCCGCCTTGCACCCAAACTAGGACTTGTGCTCATAAGGTGAGCCCGGATTCCTCGGGGACGGGGGTACCCTCGAGGATTCCGGCGCCAAATTAGGCACTAGTGACAACGATTTCCGGCGCCAGAACGCTGAGTAGACCTTAAGTGAACAAATTATTTCTGTAATGTAGCGTTCTAAACAATGCGCCCTGCACCCAAACTAGGACTTGTGCTTATTAGGTAAGCCCGGATTCCTCGGGGGACGGGTAGTCCCTTGAGGATTCCGGCGCCAAATTAGGCACTAGTGACACCGATTTCCGGCGCCAGGGTGCGGAGTAGACCTTAAGTGAACAAATTATTTCTGTAATGTAGCGTTCTAAACAAGACGTCCTCCAAACATTGAAAGTTCTTACTTCACACAAAGATTGCTTATGACCTAAGTGTTGCAAGTGCTCATTAGGTGAGCCCGGATTCCTTGGGGGACGGGTAATCCCTTGAGGATTCCGGGGCCAAATTAAGCACTAGTGACACCGATTTCCGGCGGCAGGGCGCAGAGTAGACCTTAAGTGAACAAATTATTTCTGTAATATAGCGTTCTAAACAAGGCGCCTTCCAAACATTGAAAGATCTTACTTTACACAAAGATTGCGTATGACCTAAGTGTGTATTATGATTTTGTTTCAAGGTTATTTTGTGAAGTTCAAGGTCATTGGAAGAAATTTCATAAGTTGTGTCTACTTTATACTGTTTTTAAGGAAAAACATTGGATATTGCTTTTTCATTTAAAGATTGCTGATGACTTGAGGATGTGTCATGAACTTGACCCAGAGTCAGTTGTGCAAGTTCAAGGTTGTTTGAAAAATAAATTCTTCTTTCTTGTCTGTCATATCTACATGTAATATACATGGAAATAATTAGAAGCTAAAATTTGACCCAAAGATTGCTTGTGACATGTACTTAAATATGTCCCGACTTCAACTTTGATCATCTGTGCAAGTTCAGTGTCACTATAAGAAAAAGAAGAATCCATTATTTTCTAATAGAGAAATACTTTAGTTATGATTTGGTTTTTCTTAGTGGGGAGGGGAGAAATTATTTGTGAGGTTGCTCACAGAACCGCCAGTTAGTCCACTGAGAGCACTCTCCCACTTTCTCGCAACCAAAATTCACCTTAAATTAACTTAAAGGAAATTGAATTTTGGGGCATTGTTCCCCCCTCCCCCAACACACATTTTAGTAGAAGGCAATATAAATTTTTATGGCAAATTGAAAACAAATTATATTAAACAAAATAAGTTATAGCTGCCTCACAACTCCCCCCCCCCCTCCCCTACCACTACCACGGATTAGATTTTGAAGATTATTTTTTTCTTTTATTGGCTTGTTAATACATTTCTGATAAATTTGTTCCCTGAAGCAAAAACGATGCTGAGTGCTTGCATGGCCAAACGTTATACGGAGAGTTGTCCCTCCCACTGAGCACCTCTCGTGCAGCGCACCCTCAGGTTGGAGAAGCCGTCATCATTTATTTTTGATTTTCTGAACTTACTTTTATCATATTGACAATCCTGTCTGATTAAAATCACCACCCTTCTGCCTACACCCATCAGGGTCTGATAAGTATCGATAACAATTCATCTTCACATGACCTCTATATTTGCACACAACCTAAATATATATCTCATTTACCAAATACATGACTTTATCTGTTAATGAGAGGTGCAACTCTTCAATACTCAGTCTGGGGGTTACATAGAAAGCAGGATTAAAATAATTTGCCTGTCTCCATTTAAAAAATTCCAATACATTTTCTAAAGCCCTGATTGGTCAGAATTTTAGGTCGGGTGAAGATGACCCCCTGTCAATACCTGTCAGACCCTGTAAGGAGAAGAGTGTGCTTTTAATCAGACTGATTGACAATCCTTTTTCGACAGGAAGCTGCAACGGAAGACCTCTTCGTTGCTTTGCAACGAGCTCGTTTCTAGTTTTATCAACTTGTTTGACAGTAGCTTGACTTGTTTTAGAAATTGATCATATGTAGAACGTGCCCTTGCATACAGAATCAACTGAGAGACAAAAACTCCATATGTAGGTGATGAAGGTATATTGATACATGTACATACGTGAGGAAATTCAACGATAGAAACGTTGAAGTCATCACGTTTATCATAAAGATTTGTTGTTAGGTTACCATTAATGTCTTTATAATAATAGTATTATATTCAAATATGAATATGTAGTATCTTTTATTTGAAGTTCACTGCGGTATATCGAGTCGACGTAAGAATGAAAGTAACAATACCTAAATGTTGAGTTGAAAGCCACAGCGAGTGATTTCTTTTTCTTATTTATACCGTAAGTCTTTGAATAATGTCCGCGCTTCATATGAATATAGAAATAGGTCTGCTTACAATGGAGCGCGAATGGTATCCATGGGAATTCCAACAAATTTTTGAAAGACCTGATTTCCAAAAAACTACCTAGATGTTGTCAATCAGAAACGCAAGCATCGTTTTCATATCCTCTTTAGAGAACCTGTGTACGCAATCCGAATGGTTTTTAACAAAAAAAAATTTAAATGACCAATGACAAGGCGAGTAAATTTACAAGATCCATTTTTATGGAAAAAAGCAACTATCAATGATGTCAAAAAGCCTGGACTTTGATTCATTGTGGGGAATGGTGGTGTAAAGTGTAAAAAAGTCGTGATGCTATTGATTTTAGTAAATGCTTGTGATTTCAATTTTTTGAAAAGTATCTTGGAATTTTAAGGATCCATATTTGATTTACACCACTTCTTGAATATACTGTAGTACAGTACTCTTGAAGTTTCTCCTTTATCTGAAGAATTTAAGTGACTTTATCGCCAAATTCTTAACATTGGGAAGGGATAGGTGGTATCGATTAGAAATGAAATCCGGTGATAATATTTGAAGTGCGCAAGTTGATTGGTGGCTCATAACACAGCCCGAGTAAATTGGTTCAATCAACAAGTCTCTTTGAACTCTCTTTCCTTACAGTATTCAAATATCGATCGCAGAATGATTTGTATTGAAAGCCAGGCTACATTAATGCAACCTTTAAAATAGAAGAGTTCCATTTCCGTAACGACTAATTTGATTGGATAATATTTATTAATATTTGGTCATTTAAACGAGCGACGAAGTTTAAGGTGGCATGGGACAACTCCATGTTGTGACGTACTATTTATCAAAATAAACAATAAAATCAAGTGTAATTTCATAAATAGTTATATTCCCAAATCTGTCACCTAACAGCGTAGCACAGTGGGTTAGAGGATTCATTACGAGTCTGTAAGTCATGAGTTCGAATCCCCCTGGGGATTTTAATATTTCTACCTTTCCAAAGAATTCCAAAACGTATTATTTGGCTAAATATTATAAAATTTGAAATTTTGGACCGGTGAAAGTATATTAATTATAATATACTTTAATCCACATTATTATCAACTGATGTCCCATACCACCTTAAAGGGACCAACTGGTGATGGACAGAGGAAGGACGCGTAATCCGACGATTATTTACCAGCTAAAAGAGAAAATGTACCCATATGCGCTCGGGCTTTTTTAAATGCTTCCAAATGTGAGGTGGAGCTAAGAGTCTACGGGGATTGAATGAATACAGTGTATCTCTACCATAAACAATGATGTAGATGTATTTTACATTAAGAACATGCACAATAAGAAGAGAATTTTCGAAATTTATTTTTTTTTTTGCCACTTTACGGTGGGGGGGGGGGGGCATATTTTACACCATTCACCTACCACGTAAATAAACATAAGCACAGTAGAATTAAAACTGATCAATCTTACTATTATAACTTAAATTGTAATATGAACTATAAACAATTATAAATAAAAAATAGTGGAAAAATGTCCCTTTGACCGTGAAATGAGAGTATATAATGCTTACATAGTGAAATAAGAAGACGTAGCATTGCATTTTTGAAAAAAAATTTAAACAGTTTTCTACATATCTGAACCCATCTTGGGGCCCCAGTATTGGGCCAAGGGTGACGGTATTACCGATTATAAATGTACACTGTCTTAGGATGCTTGCGTAGTCATATCAAAATTGTACCATGATCGACCGTAATACAAAGTCGGTAAAGCTTTTTGAATCAGAGCTTGGACTGAAAAAAGGAAATCTTTGGTGAAAAGGTACATACTTTTCTATTAATATATGTAATAAAATAATCAATTGTTTGGAAAGAGGTACTATTAGACTGGGTCAGAATTGTTAGGTTTTGTAACAAAAACGACTAAAAACTGCTTAATGAACATATATGGTTTAATCCTAACATTAGTATTAATTACTCATCTTTTTAAAAAAAAAGTTATTTCAACTCTTGATATAGATATATTAAGGATTTGATGGAAGTTGAAGACAATTTTGTAGGCCGTGATTCTCCAGAACGTCAAATGTTAAGACCATTAGAATATGTTTTTTTAAGGTGGTATGGGACACTTCCATGTTGTGACGTATTGTTTATCGAAATAACAATAAAATCAAGTGTAATAATATAAGTAGTTTCTTTCCCAATATTGTCACCTAACAGCGTAGCGCAGTGGGTTAGAGGGTTTACTACGAATCTGTACGTCATGAGTTCGAATGCCGCTGGGTGTTTTACAATTTTTACCTCTCCAAATATTTTTAAAAGCTATTTTTTGGTTAAATATTGTAAAATTTGAAAATTCTAAAACGGTGAAAATATTTTAATGATAATGTACTTTAATCCACATTAATATCGACAGATGTCCCATACCAACTTAAAAGCGGCATTTTATTAGAAAATGAAAACCTCTAATAATGATCACGTAGAACATGGACGATTTATTCCAAATTATTTCATATATTTTACAAACAGAAGCAAATGATGTAATGATATGTACTGTTTACTATTCAATGATAAAAAAGGAAAAAATCTGGTCAATAAAAAGGTGGACAGATACTGAATGTGTGTATATAGAAATAGGATGGAATGAGATATTTGAATTTCTATTTAAAACCTCAAAGCAAAGAATCAAAGTTTCAGTGGTTGAAATTCAATGCATTAACTACATAGGATTTTGCCACAAATGAATACCTTTTTGAACTCAATATAATTGATTCACCAGCATGTTCCTTCTGTAATCAAAATATATAGTCAATAGAACATTTATTTGTTGACTGATTCATGTCAAAGAAAAATACCTTTTGGAAAATTTAACAATAGAAATATGTATTGACTACAAGACGTATTGATACTAACAGTAAATTATAAGCCAATATATTTTTTCCAACAGATATAAAATGTCCCAAAACTTTTAACGCCTATTTCAAAACGAACTGTCAATGATAGAATAGGTATTGAGAAACGAATATTGCTTTAGAATTGTAAATTTGCTGAGTATGAAAAGCAACCGCAATCTATTTGTAATATGTTCTAAAATGTGTTTATAAAATATGGCAGCGTGGAAGAGCCAGATGAAAAAATAAATAAATCTTATTTGTTCGGACGAATAAGTTATTTGTTCGGACGAATTATGACTTGTTCGGACGAATTACGATTTGTTTGGACAAATAAGTTATTTGTTTGGACGAATAAGTTATTTGTTCGGACGAATTAAGATTTGTTCTGACGAATAAGTTATTTGTTCGGACGAATTACGATTTGTTCGGAGGAATTAGGATTTGTTTGGACGAATGGGCTATTTGTTCGGACACATAAGTTACTTGTTCGGACGAATAAGGATCTGCTCGGACAAATAAGTTATTTGTTCGGACGAATAAGGATTTGTTCGGATGAATTAGCTTTTTGTTCGGACGTATAAGTTATATCTTTTTTTTAAAACAGCATTTTTGATTAGTAAATTATAAGAAATGTTCACTCTCTTCAATGTCATATATTTATTTTTATTTTTCCTAATATGTTGTAAAAAAGGTTTAAAACATCTACATATAAACAAAACTTTCGTAGAAAATATAACATATTTACATTTTTGGTTTCAAGTCCTTTTTTTGCTACATATGATATCAGGCGACATTGAAGCCAACCCGGGTCCTACAGACGATCAAATACACACATTAGATATATTTCATCTCAATATTAGGAGTATTCGCCACAAAATACAAAGTTTCGAAACGTTTGTCTCAGATTTTGACATTCTTTGTTTTACTGAAACACATTTAGATTCAAAGGTATGTGATAGTGATATTTTGTTGGACGGTTACGGCACGATTTTTCGTAGAGACAGAAACTCACACGGAGGGGGTATTCTTATTTGTGTTCCTTTGTTACAACGCACTTTGAAAAATTACGCACTTTGAAAAATTTTTTCAAAGTGCGTTAAATTTGGGACCATCTTAACGCACTTTGAAAAAATAATTTTTTTTTCAAAGTGCGTAAATATCGACGATATCAACGCACTTTGAAAAAAAAATTGTCGATTTCTTGAACTTTCAGATAGAATTGGTAGTAAAATTTATTCCTGTTATAACGTCCAAGTCATACACAAATACATCCATCTATCCATCCATCCATCCATCCACACACACACACACACACACACACATATATATAATTTTTTTTTTTTACGAGTTAATACTTCTCTGGCTCAAGAAATGGATATTTGCCATTTACCTACTGTGAAGATAATGTGATTCATGACTTAGTATTTAAGTATAGACATGCGATTTTTTTAAAAGCAGTAATTCTAAATCAAATTTCTCTAAGTTTCAACAAAGACCTAAATGTCAATAAGCCATCTCCTTCTTCGTTATTTTTGTGTGTGTGTGTGTGTATAAAGAATACTTTTTCAAAAAAACAAATAGCCCTCGCTCATATTACATATTATAGATCCATATTTCAAAATCCATGTCTAAGCGATTCTTAGGACGAGTTCATATTTTTCTTTTCGAATTGAAGGGCTATTTCAACAGAAGTAGCCGTCAAATTACTAAGTGTTAAATATTAATTTATATGTTTATAATTGGCTGAAATGTACATTCAGTATAAAGAATGTTAAATTGGATTTCAAAAATGAATAAATTCTTTTAATTATCCATTTTATAATTTTGTTTTCATAATTTGATGTTAAAAGATCTTCTTTACTCCATACAAGAACTGAAATTTAAATAACGACTGAATTAAATTCAAAAGCTAGCGACCTTATACTTAGACATAAACTGGATTAGAACAACGTTTTGTAACGTTTATTAATACATTCTTAGTTCGTTTAAGAAAAAATGAATTTAAAATTCATTGTTTATACTTTTATGTGGTCTTAAATTGATCTGGACAATCATCGCTTTATAACCCGCGAAGTTGGGAAGGGGAAGAAATATGAAATGTATATGTGCCCTATTGAATCTTTTTGTTTTTCTTTTCAATGGCCTCGGCAGGTGCAAGAATTGTTCCATAAATCTATACATTTGTATCTGATCTCTAAAAAATTGGCAAACACAATTCATCAGGCCTCTGGGAGGAACTGATTTCAGTGGTAGGATTAATGATCTCTGTAGGAAGCTCATCCAGTATGGATCAGCGCATGAGAAGTCTCCCTTGCTGAAAGAATGGATCGCCGTATCGGTTCATCGAAAACGAAATATCAATAATATTACATATATTAACACAACTATACATCTAAATGTTTTTTAAAAATATAAGAATTTATTTCTTCAAAGTGAGTTAAGAGTCATTATGTAAAAAAATTGGTGGTCTACACTCATAACGCACTTTGAAAAAATATTTCAAAGTGCGTTGATTTGGACCAAAATTTAACGCACTTTGAAATTTTTTTTCAAAGTGCGTTAATTTTGTACAAAATTTAACGCACTTTGAAAAAATTTTTCAAAGTGCGTAATTTTTTCAAAGTGCGTTGCCACATCCTTCGACTATTAAAGCCTCTCGACGTATTGACCTTGAACCTTCATCAATAGAGTGTATTTGGTTAGAAATATGTGAACCTACCTGTAACTTTTTTCTTTGTTGTATATATCGACCTCCGAACAGTGATAAGTCCTTTTGGGATAAATTCTCGTGGTCACTCGATAAAGTGTCGGATATTTCAAGCAAATTCCTAATTTTAGGTGATTTGAATGTTGACTTCTTAGAAAATTCTCGTTTATATCCCATTAGAGATATCATGATGAATTACAACCTCACAAACACAATCCATGAAGCCACGCGAACTACAGACACGACGAACACCCTTATTGACCCAGTTTTGAAAAGCACTGACCTTGTATCTCTCCACTCAGGCGTGATAAACACGGATAATACTTTGAGCGATCACAAAGCTACATATATTTTTCTGAAAACGGGTATCAATAAAAGTAAACCTTATATTAGAAATATTTGGGACTACAAGAATGCGGATATTACAAAACTTAATACTATTATCGAAAATACCGACTGGGATTCAATTATAAATAATGCTATTTCTACTGACAATGCTACTAAACTTTTTACAGATAAATATTTGGAACTTGTTAGAGAGTGTATACCTGAAAAATCGGTAACGATTAGACCTAAAGACAAACCTTGGTTTGACTCTGACTTGCGTACAACACTTAGGAAAAAAAATAGACTTAGACATAAAGCACTTAAAAGTAATTCTCCTCTAGACTGGGATAAATTCAGACATATTAGAAACAAATTTAACAACATGAAAAAACACGCAATTCAAAACTATCATAACAACATTGAATTACAACTCACTGGTAACAACATAAACAACACAAAACTATACTGGAAAGTTCTTAGGGACACTTTTAAAACAAAACCACTCTCGGACATTCCACCTCTACAATATACAGATAGCAACTCTTTTGCTTTTTCTGATGTCGAAAAGATTAACGCACTGAACGAATATTTTGCTTCAATCGCCTGTATTGATGATGATAACTCTGTATTACCACATGAAATATTTATGTGTGACAGTTTGTTTGTCAATATGTGTATCAATGAACAAGAAATAATTGATATATTATCCATTCTTCCTGTAAACAAGGCCATAGGTGCAGATCTTATTAGTCACAAAATGTTGAAAGCTACTAAATTTTCCATTGTCAAACCATTATATCTGTTGTTTAACCGTTCACTTAGAGAATCTGTTTTTCCTACTATGTGGAAACAAGCCAACGTTATTCCACTTTTCAAAAAAGATGACCCTTCTGTTTTGTCCAACTATAGACCAGTTTCGTTATTAAGTTGTGTTGGTAAAGTCATGGAACGTATTGTATTTAAGCACTTATATAACTATTTTCATAGTAATAATATATTTTATAAATATCAAGCCGGGTTTTTACCTGGCCATTCTACTGTTTTTCAATTATTAGAAACATATGATGATATTGTTAGGAGAATTGATGAAGGGAAATCATGCTGCATGGTGTTTTGTGATTTATCCAAAGCCTTTGATCGTGTCTGGCACAAAGGACTTTTATATAAATTAAAGATGTATGGTATTGATGGAAACATGTATATTTGGCTGAAAAGCTACTTATCAAATCGGACACAAAGAGTTATGTATAAAAACTTATTTTCTACTACGGCACCATTACACGCCGATGTACCCCAAGGCTCCGTACTTGGACCACTTTTATTTTAATTTATGTAAATGATGTAGCAAACAACATGTTAAGTTTTTGTAGATTGTTTGCTGATGATAACTGTTTGCAGTATTCATCAAAATGTGTCAAAACTATTGAAAATTGTCTGAATCATGATCTTAATGTTTTAGAAATGTGGTCGAAGAAATGGTTACTAAAGTTCAATCCTTATAAAACTAAAGTTTTATTTTTTAACACAAGGAAAAACTTAGAACCACCGAATCTTATTTTTCAAAATAGTCAGTTAGAGTATGTTCAAACTCATAAGCATCTAGGAGTAACTTTTTCATCAAACTTGAGTTGGTCGTCTCATATTGAAATTTTACTGTGTAACGCTTATAAGAAAATTGGTTTGTTAAAAAAACTAAAGTTTAAAGCTAATCGTAAAACTCTTTCACTAATGTATACTTCGTTTATTCGACCACAGTTGGAATATGCGTCAGTGGTATGGGGAGGTTGTTACGCTAATGATTCTGAAAAACTAGAAAAACTACAACTGCACGCAGCGCGAATTGTTACTGGTCTCACTATTTTTGCTTCTAGAGAAGCCTTGTATTTTGAAACGGGTTGGGAACCACTCAATGTAAGACGCAAAACTCAAAGGTTAAATACAATGTATAAAATCCACAATAATTTAGTTCCTGACTATCTGTCAGATATTGTACCGGATATGCGATGCAATGCATCTGCATATCATACGAGAAACTCACAAGACTATAATATACATGTATGTAGACTGCAAATTTATAAATCATCATTTGTTCCAACTGTGGTCAACGAATGGAATTCCTTACCTTTGGATACCAGAGATTCGAGCTCTTTATCTTTATTTATAAACAAAACTTCTAAATCTCTAACAGTAGCTCCACCTTATTTCAGTAATGGTAAAAGAAGTACTAATATTTTACACACAAGACTCCGTCATAATTGTGCGCTTAACATAGATCTTCATAGATGTAATATTATATCAAGCCCTCTCTGTTCATGTGGAATGATTGAAGACACACATCACTTCTTTTTCTCTTGTCCTAAGTATGCTACTGTTAGGGAAGAATTTTTTAATAAATTTCTTAGATTTGACAAAATTCATATTCTTGACTCACGTACTTTACTTTGGGGAGACAACTCTCTCAGCGTGGATGATAATAAATACCTTTTTTCAATTGTTCAAATTTATATTCAAGGTACTGGCAGATTTGAATAATCACAGATCTGAGTATTTTTGTTGATAACATTTTGCTTATTTATTTTTTATTTATTTATCTTGTTCATCCTTGCATACATGTAACACTGAAATTAAATAAGATTAATTTTTACTGTCAAATACATGTATCTAAGTACTGGAAATTTGTTATTGTATAAGTACAAACTGTGACGTATTTGCTGTAATATTGTATATGTTGCTAAACATGTAGGGAGAGGGCGAATTAAGTTTTTATAACTTGTGCCTAATCCCATTGTAATATATATGCAATAAAATATGTTCAAATCATAAGACTATCTGATCTGGCAATGTTATAGATGATGAAGGGGAAGAGGGTTTGTGATCAAGCCTCCCCTTTCTTGGAATATCGTTTTTCCTTCAAATGATAACACCTAAATGTTATACAATCATGTACTAATAGTCACTGATATTTCAAGGGTGTTAGAACAGGGCGGTCGTCGCCCAATAATTTTGCCAAACAATGAACTAAAAAAAAAATAAGACTGAATAACGGCGATCTGTATTCATTGGAGCGGCGATGATAACGACGATTAATGTTCAATTGAGCGCCGAAGTGTTAACTTTATTGTTTACACAGTCAAGGATGGCGTATAGAAATGTGTAGTATGTTTATTTCTCTCAAACCATATCAATGGTACACGAGGTACAAAAAAAACCAAAAATATTTACAAATGTACAAATGCAAGGTATATATACATGTTTCTGGCCTGTTTTGTAATCAACAGTGCATTAATTAGATAAGTTTGACATTAAAAAGTATCATTCTTCAGCTTTGATAATCAATTACAAGTTGTAAGTTAGACTAATCTTATAAATTTGATGAGCTATAAAATATATTTGATATGTAAGCACACGATTCACGGAAATCCATTTAATAATTTTTGAACGTCTATGGAGTGCAACAGAGACTGAAAAGTTGAATCAAATTTACGTGGACATAATTAGTGCGGGAGGGGGGTAACTTTCTATGTACATTTAAGAAATTTGAATTTTCCAAGGAGAACCCCCAGCTGACCCTCCCCCCCCCCCCCCCCCCAGACCCACGCATGATGCACATAAACTTCTTTCATATAAATATGTGAGTTGCGTTATCTTGATACAAAATTTATGTCGTCAAAGGTAAGAAACAAAGATTAAGTACAACTTTGCTTGGTTTCTTATAGAGAACCATCAAAAAAGCGACAATATACAGTACAGGCAACGCGGATCCCGTATTGGCCCGCGTTACCGTCACGGTATTTTTATCGTTCCCGCGATACACCATCGCGGTTTTTGATCGCGGTATGGATTGCGACCATGATGACACCGCGACGGTGTGATTTACCGTTAGTCCTGCTGCTGCTTGTTTTTGTTACTTTACCTGTACTGTACATTACAGACAATGCGGGTCGCTAAATCCACGTCAAATATGCGACTTCAGATTTAAGCATAACAGTTACATTGTAAAAGAGTTGTGGTTCATATTAATATAAAATTGATAAGTTATATTTATGAGATATAATTTCATAAAATTGGAAACTACATTCGAATTACAACATAACACGATTATTACGCTGTTAAATTCTGTGCTGTGTAAATAAGAACACATTTCTTTGTATTTGATTTTTTGATGTGCTTATTTCAGTTATTATTTCTATTAGTTGTTAATCCTGTTTTTAGAACAATCTTTAAGTTAAAATTAAATATTTTCATTAGATGAACTTGTATCAATGCAAAGCATTTTCATCTTCTCATTTTATAAGTTAACACGCATAGCGCCGTAAACTGTCAATACATGTGTATGTTCTAAATTGAGAAATGAACAAATGTCGGGAATCAACAAACAAATCTTTTTTTCCATTCAATAATAAAATTATCATTCATATATAAAGTTGGTGCTGCGTTAAAGCACATTGAATTGTGCTTACATATATAGTCTAAGGCACGATCATTTTCTGTGTATACATGTTGTGATTAACAAACTCAGGGCAGAAAACGACATATTCTTGAGGGTTTTCACACCTATTCAAGAGAAAAGAAAAAGTCTAAATTGCGTACGGCTTCGTCTAATCGTACAACACCAGAGGCGAGAAAGAGAGAGAGAGAGAGAGAGAGAGAGAGAGAGAGAAAGGGAGAGATAGAGAGGGGGAGGAGCGTTTAGGCGAAATTTAACGTACATGTACACTTATTTGAAATATACTAATATCTAATATTAAATATTCATAAATTTAGTATTCATAAAAGAGTATGATACACTGTGATTGAATCCTTCATGCAATTTCAAATTTGAGTCCACGTGCTGCACCTGTCAATCAAATCAGCCCGCAAACTGCACCACGTGTTCCTTCCATGTTAAAGTTTCGTTCTATTAATTTTATTTTTAATAAAGAAAATAAGAAATATGTCTAACAATAAAAGTTTTTTTTAAAATGTTCGTGGTGCTTGATATACTGTGTTTGGAAAGTTTAATTCGTTGTGGGGTTTTTTCTCTCTCTCGTTTAGTTTATAATGGAGGTTTTTTTGCGGGAAGGAACATCTTAAACACAGTTAAAAGCGGTTAAAGAACGCAGTGAAATGAATCAATTATTTAATATAACTATTAGAAAAATTGTTTGATATGCATGTAGAATTCTTGATGGTCACTCGTTACACGGATTATCTACCTGCCTCATCCCTGTGTATTCTGTGCGTTCAAGCGTAGAGTGATTTCCTGTCATTGCGATGGTTTCACACCTTTGTGTAAAACAATTGGGACTAAAATCCAATAAAGTTTACTTTGACAGTCATAAAACTTTAAGGTGGGGGGGGGGGGGGTAAGTTCAGGATACGAAAACGGGTTAACATATGTGTAGTAGCTTCATATTCAACAAAATTACATGCACACATAAAATGATATCAATACATTTACTGAAATGGGTTTTTTTATCGGCATGAAATATTAACAGCAAAACTTTCAAAACATGCTCTTAATTCGTTTGAAATGTTTAAGAACATAAGAATACGGTTTTTCAGCATTTAGTTGTAAAAAAAAATATCTTGTTATTCTGTTTAGTGCGAGAGAGAGAGAGAAAGAGAGAGAGAGAGAGAGAGAGAGAGAGAGAGAGAGAGAGAGACGGGTGAGGGGCTCGGTCGCGAGCGAACGCTAACCTCTGTCACGGCCGGTAGCTGGTACACCATCACGACAACACGACAAGGGATACCCACAATATCTTTCGATTACATAATTTCATGCAACTCCGGGTATCTCTTAGGCTCCTTACTCCCTATTTGTTATAATTCAGTTCAGAGAGATACACGTTAATTTGATTTTTCGCATTACAATGGGTCGTATTCGTCACGATTTGAAGCTGGGGATAGTTAGAATGCAACGGAGTGGTACTTCTGTAGCTGGGATTCGTAGACGATTTATCTCCATGGGACACACCGTTTCCAGAGACACCATTTCCTACTGGATAAGGAAGTTTGAAATTGGACTGTTTGGCGATGTGTGTGACTTGTCTGCGCCTACTGTGTTTTCCTCAGTGACTCACAGAGATGCCGACCTTATTCGGGATTGCTTGACTCGGGATCCCAGCCTCTCCAGCCGAGACATCCACAGAGTTTTGAGGGAGGATGGCGCCACATTCGGACACTCGACGACCAAGTGGATTCACCCATTCCAAGCCGCGATATGGTCAGATGGTTAGGGATGCGAACAAGGTGAAGTACCGTCCCAAGGAATCACGCGCCACAGTGTTGCCCAAGCCGAAACACCCATTGAAGATCCATGTGTGGGCAGCCATCAGTAAGCGCGGCGCATCAACCATTAGGCTGTTTGAGGGCATCATGGACTCTGAGTTCTATACGAACATTATTCTCAGGGATACACTTGTGCCATTTATCGAGAAGACGTTTGGTCCAAATCATCGATTCCAGCAGGACAACGACCCCAAACACACCTCCAGACGCGCCAAGGAATTTATGGAAGACCATGGGATAAATTGGTGGAATGTTTGGCCAGCAGGTAAATTAATTTTTTTATATAAATTTAATTGGTTTGATTCAATATTGATTTATTGTATTTTAACAAAAGGACCTAATCACATGCTAAAGAATGTTCAATATTATGTACAATAATTAGATAACACCAAAGGTTACGACATATTACACTATACTTTTAAAATAGATATGTATAAACATCTAATTAAAGGGTCATCGATGTATTATTAGTACATGTACTTGTTATGCGTGACTACAAACTATTTGTATGCATGTTTTTATAAATTAATTGTGAATTTTTCTTATTAATTAGAGAGTCCCGACTTGAAACCCATTGAGATGGTCTGGAACGAGCTCAAGAGAACCGTTGCCAGGGAAGTTCCACGAACCAAGCAAGAGCTGCAGGACTGTATTATCCGATTTTGGAGTACCCAGATGACAGCGGAAAAGTGCGCGACATACATCGATCACGTTTTCAAGGTTGTGCCGGTGTGTATTCTCATGAGAGAAAGTGCGACGGGAGACGTCCCTGGGAAACTCTTCAACGAGAGATCGAGAGGCAAAAGTATCGCATACTTTCAGGGCAGGTTAGCGGATCCCGACATCCAGAAAAAAGTGGCCAGCTTTGTAAACGTGTGAATTGTGTGAACTGTGAATTGTGTGAACTGTGAACCGTGTGAACAATGATATTTAGTAACTGTGTGCATTTCCTGAATCGTGTACTTAGTTTGTATTTAATGTACTCTATATTTTATATTATCTGTGTGCTTTCGGTGAATATTTCTACTGATGTAGTATTTGAATAATTCAACGAAAAGTTGCATTTGCCATGTGTTATTTGAAATGAGATATTTGAACTAAATAAATACAATGCAAGTACGTAATGTATAGCGCTAGTTTATTTATTAAACATGCTTGAAAGAGATGATTTTTGTTTCTTGTTTGTTTTTTATCGTTATAAAGCAAATTTTTGATACAATAATAATTAAATTGGATCAATATTACTATAAATTATATTTTTTCTGTAATACTGACATAAATTGGTAAATGTCAATTACCTGATCATTGATAAATATACACAAGTATTTCGTTCTATTGTATACACAACCGGCTCAGGTGTGATTAAGCCGTAGCCCAAAATAATTAAAGATGTAATTGATTACACGGCTTACGTTCATGTGGTGTGTGTATACACATCACCACTAGTAATCTAGCGCTCTGGTTTTTTGTATTCGAACTGCTGTCAAAATCCCATACATATTGAAAAGTTCAACAAATCTATTTGATTTCACAATTAATCGTCATTATCGTTGATTTGTGGTTTTGAAATATTTGAATAAAGAAAAAAAAGCAACTGTTCATATTAAATTTATTCAACAGTACGACAGATCATAGTGAATATATTCTTATAGCGCGAATTTTTTTTTTTTTAGTAACTTAAGAAAAATCTGCGTTGCCTAGAATGGCATCTCCATTGGCATATAAAGGTACGGAAGCCCGTTGGTGCCACTAATTAAAATATTTTATCTGGCGGCCGCCAGATAATTATCTCGTGGCCGCCAGATAAAACCTGGCTTCCTGATGCGCGCGCATGTTTTAATGGGAGCTTTTTAGGGAGTTGTGGATACACTCTAATTTATTAGATATATTAATAATTTCTGAAACTTGACACCAAATTATATCAATTGCAGAGCTTAAGTTTTAAAAAACTGGTGGAGTGGAATGTATCTATTAGTAGACTTTGTTAAAATCTAGAATGATTTAGATATTACTTTGTGCCTTGTATTATACATGTATGTTGTAAAACATTGTATTTCAGAGTTATTTCTTAACATTTCAAACTAAACTAAACACCCGTTCAGGAAATCTTAACATTAAAATCCTTAACTTGAGAGGACTGTTATGTAAACATGTATAAGTAAAGGAATGCACTGCCTACTATATGTTTCAATTTTGGTATAAGAATTTACCAACGCAGATTAAAGTCAGTTTTATTGACCACGACAGCTAGTAGAGGCAATATTATCACGAGAGCGGATCCTGGTATAACTTTATAAGACTAGTATAAACTAGGACAAGTGTGTACTAGCATTCGTTGCCATATAAATGAAACTACTAGTATTTAACTAACTGTGTTGTTAAACTCTTATTCCAAATCACATGGAAGGCAGTACAATAAAAAGATCGTGATTGACCACAGTCGTGCTGGGTAAAATAACATATGGTCAGTTAAGGGACTTTATAAGAATGACATGACTGATGGTCAGCATAACAAATTCAAGCGTGAGAACACATTGGCTAAAAAAACTCAAACAACGGAAACACTAAAATTACTTTTAAATTTAATACTTTCCTAAGAGTTTTTAAAATATGACTATAAGTTATATATAACATAACAAAATAAGGGGCATAACAAGGACATCATGCATTTTTATTCCATTCTTCGAATGAAAATAATCATGCATGTAATCTAGCTTTTGACATGTTTATTTCGTGGTGTTTACACATTTCTTTGTAGGTAAACACCATGTGAAAATACAGAGCAGCGGCTGTGTCAACATCCTTCTTCTTAACCAAATATAAATACACTAACACTCACGTTTTGCAAAATAATTTATGTGGCGGCCGCCATATAAATTATGTGGCGGCCGCCTGATAATAAGTGGCGACCGCCACATAATTATCGGCCGCCAGATAAAATATTTTCCTACGTGGCACCAACGGGCTTCCGTATAAAGGGGAAACCGGGAAAATTTCCTGGATCTGCGCATGATCTCGTAAACTGACTTAGACTTTTCACATCTGTGTATACATGATTATGTAATCACACACACACACTCACTCTCTCTCTCTCTCTCTCTCTCTTTATCTCTCTCTCCCTCTCTCTGTGTTATAATAATAAACTTATTCAGGCCACATATCTTATTTGTCCAAGCAAATAGCTAATTCGACCGATCAAATCCTAATTCGTCCGAACAAATAACTTATTCGTCCGAACAAATCCTAATTCGTCTTAACAAATAATTTATTCATCCGAACAAATAGCTAATTCGTCCGATCAAATCCTAATTCGTCCGAACAAATAACTTATTCGTCCGAACAAATCCTAATTCGTCCGAACAAATAACTTATTTGTCCGAACAAATAAGATTTATTTATTTTTTCATCTGGCCCTCCCTTCAGATAGTCTTATAATTTACTCATCAAAAATGCTGTTTTCATATAAATATATAACTTATATGTCCGAACAAATATCTAATTCGTCCGAACAAATCCTTATTCGTCCGAACAAATAACTTATTTGTCTGAACAAATAAGATCTATTTATTTTTTCATCTGGCCCTTCCACGGCGCCGTAATGAAAGCTGCAAAGAAATTGCAAGCAAAATATTTTTAGTTAAATAAAATTATAAGTTTATTACTATTGACATGCATTTGACTTTTTGTTAAATATTATTCCCCTCTTTTCACTTTCGTTCCCCCTCTATATCAAAAATATGCAAACTTTCATGGTTAAAGAGTTAACTAAAAAAACAGTTGACAGTGTTTTGGCATATATATGTCTGTTTATCGGTATAAATACTGGTTTGTATATGTGCATGTTTATCTACCGTATTTTATTTTGTTTATTTCTCTATCTTTTGTGAAATGATAATATGATATGTATACAGTATAGTTTAAAACGGTCACGGTCCAGTAGTCCGAAGGTTCATTCGACCGAAGGCCCACTAGTCCGAAGGTTCATTAGTCCGAAGACCCACTAGTCCGAAGGTTCAATAGTCCGAAGACCCACTAGTCCGAAGGTGGTTTGAATGTATCACGTGAAATACGTTTGAGAAATCTTTTCGGAATTAATTCCATCCAGCAAATTTTCATATAAGAATTCTTCATAAACATTAAATACAAAAAAGTAGCTAAAGTTTTTCAAATTTAACCAGTTAATATTATATGAATGTGGTTTTTTATACAAAAAATTAACGTGTTTGCTTTGGATTTAATTTACTGCAAACACAGTAGGTGTATACAAGTATAATTTCTCCAAGA
This sequence comes from Magallana hongkongensis, assembly GCA_016163765.1. Taxonomy (NCBI): domain Eukaryota; kingdom Metazoa; phylum Mollusca; class Bivalvia; order Ostreida; family Ostreidae; genus Magallana; species Magallana hongkongensis. The sequence goes on along the minus strand of WFKH01003881.1, from coordinate 10,265,024 downwards.
GTCTAAAAGTACATGTAGTACTAAATTTTAACCCCCCTTTAAAATCTGTATTTTCTAATTTAAGATAAATAAAATCCCATGCTACTTCTAGAATACAATGTATATTTCCCCCCTTCAAATTATTTGTACATATTTTATTCATTCACTTTCTTAAATTTTTATTTATTTTTTGACTTGAGTTTATGTAGATACTTTAGGATTCTTTTTGTTTCAATGTTATTTATTGTCCCCCGCTTTTCATCTTCCCAAGTCAAGAGATTCTGATCTGCTTCGCTCTACATGAGCCCTTGACCGAATAGGCAGAGTTGGTCGGGGTTAGAAACCTCACACTCTGATTGGTGTCATAAAAATTTGCTTGATCCAATGAGGAATGTTGTCTCAAGAATGATGTTAATTGTGCATTGATAAATGTTGAACCGTTGTCAAATAATTTTTAGACAGACTAGTAAGTAATTGACTTACTGCTATCGATTTATCGTCCGAGGGAACCAATCCGATCACTATTTACACAACTTAAAAACCTATTCGATGACTCCATCCTTAGTATCCGAAAATTGCATAGCTCTTATTCTTTAATCATATGATTTATAAGCAATTAACTTGCTATTCCTATTTTTAATAAAGGCTCCAGTTCGAAAAAATCATTCCTAATCCGAACATAACGTTCATGGGCAACAAAAGATAAATTAAAGATGCAAAAATCTGAATATCAGAAAAAAGTTATTATGTAAACAGGTAAACAAAAATAATATTACATATGATAACAATTCATATTATAGTACTCTCTTTTCGTTGTATTTTGTGTTCGAAACCAACCTCCAAGAACTTGTTAAGGTGAAAAACGATTAATCAAACCTGACCCTTTTAGTTTTTTTCGACCTTCACAACATTTACTTCATCGAGTTTCGGACTAATGAACATTCGGACATACAAGTGGGTCTTCGGACTAATACACATTCGAACTACTGGGCCTTCGGACTACTGAACCTTCGAATTACTGGGCCTTCGGACTAATGAACCTTCGGACTAGTGGGTCTTTGGACTAATGAATCTTCGGGCTACTAGGCAGACCCCGTTTAAGAACATGTTCTGATATACGCTTGGATATGTAAGGTTGTATAATAAAGAAAAGTTTAAGCTTTGATTACCACTAAGCCTCAGAGTCTTTAAACTTTTACTTCACGTGAACTTACGCATACCATTAGTCGTTATCTATTAATCTATCAATAACCGTAAAGGTCCCTTACCCTACCCTGATTACCTTTGGCACACATTTTAAAGATAAGGAGCATAAAGCCGACCTTTCATCGTAATGTTGAAATGTTCAATGTAACGTTATAAAAATGATAATGGTCACGTGATTTAAGGACGACGGACCCAATTCAAGATTTCGCACCTCTGCGCAGAAACCGCGCATATGCTATGAATATGACTGTCGTAATTACGTACATTAGAATTAAGAGAAACAAATATAATTTTCATTATACGCAACATGATTTGTGATGCCAAAATATTTTAAGTGGAGAAAAATTAAGAAAACAAAATTCGTCCGAATTTCCTCTGTTTGCGACAAGTCCGTTAAATTTTCACGATTTATAAATCCTACAACGCCGAAAGGCAGTTTATAGTCTTATATTCTGGTAGATATTAAATTTATACATTAACCTAACAATATTTATATATATTGCAGTGAATGTAACGTCAGGCAATAAATAATTATGTCCATTTTTCAATGATATATCTGAAGAAAAATGAACCCTGCAGTGAACTTTGACACAACCCCTCAAAAAATTTAGGTTGATGACCTACATTTTTTTCTGTTCATCGGTAAGCTAATAGACTTATTATTATTACAATTTAATTAGAGTAAAAAATCTATTGCAGAATTTTTTAAATATCATTTTTATACCACGCCCCATAAAATTCCCATTACTTTCTATTATATCTGCGGATTCTCGTACCCAAATTTTGAAACACCCCTAGTAAAAAAAGGAAGTTGATGATCATGCAATTTTTTTTATTGATTTTCACTCACCATTAACTGATTAACATTATATAAAAATTTGAATAAATAATCTATTGTAGAAATGAATTTGGTCCGCCGTCCTTAAATGGAATTTGTATCGCCGCAATCACGCAAGATAGCAATAAATACTTCTGATGTTCCTCTAGGGAACGCCTCAACTGCCTTATGTGGATAAATTTTATTATATGATGATACTTCAACATTATATGATGATACTTTAACATTACATGCTGATACTTAAACATGCTGATACTTTAACATTACGTGCTGATACTTCGACATTACATGCTGATACTTTAACATTACATGCTGATACCTCAACATTACATGCTGATATTTCAACATTACATGTCGATACTTCTTCATTATATGATGGTACTTCACTATGCGGTGGTTCTAAAAAAGCGTCGCCTCGGGATCGAAATATGCTAAAACTCAGAACACGCGGATGCCTGTAAAGTTTTTAACACGAGGCCGATTCTCTCTTTCGGAGATTGATCAGATAGGACTAAGGTCCAGTAAGCCTAGTTAAGATCAAGATACACAACAAATACTACTTTTTAATTACGTGTTGTCTTTTAAAAGGGTCATTTACATTTAAAGAATGCTTGCATGTTTGGTGAGATCACTGGCGCTCACCATCAGCGCATAAAAATCTGGGGTACGAAAAGTCCCCGAGGGGATTTTTGGTCCAAAAATGTGCATTCTGAACCTATTCTTTTGGCGCTTTGTCAGTGTGGACCGCGAAAAATATTAATAGCATCTAAATAGAGACTTCTGTCATTCAGCCTGAGGTTAGATTGGATTTATGGGGATTGATAGTGGGCAATGTACATGTAAGCACTGATTTTATCAACAGTACAGTTATTGCTAAAATCAGCTTCAGCAGCACACAAATTCTCTGTAAAATATTGCAATCCAGAGGGCACAATGCTTTATCATTTGCATGAATGGGACCGTGACCTTATAAGCAGCATGTGTGGTTGTCATATGCCTTAATACATTACACCCCAAAATATCGTATTTTCCGATATTATTTTTTATTCAGTAGAGATCATCTCTTATTATGAGCTGTACTGTGTACTTCTTCGGTGCCAGCAGTATGTCAGCAGATGCGCTAAGTTACTGAAATTAGGCAATTGAAGCACTGTAAATGCTTCATGAAGCCAAAATCATTTTACTAACTCTCCTTTTAATCAACACACTTTTTGTGTAAACATACATTTTACACTCCATAAAATATATAAAAAAAAGTTTTAACGAACAGAACTTTTCATTCTTTTTCAAACAAGGTGAAAATACATATGTATATATAAAAATTTCGATCATTTGTAGATCAACAGATCAAATATTAAAAAAAAACCGAGGCAACCCCCCCCCCCAATTTTCTATTTACCTGTTGAGATTGATGGGTAGGTCTGCCCAACCCCACCCCAATAAAAGATGTTACGTGCGTGCACTGGGATCTACTGGATGATTGCTCGTGCTCTGATTCCCTTAAAAGGAACAGTAAAGTCACTGCTTAATGGCGTAGAGCCGCCAAAACCAAACGAGCTAAAATAAGCGCCATTTGAAGGCGCCCGCCTGCTGCAGGATTAAAACAATCAACCTACGACAAAAAACGTACTATGTCTTATAAAATAGACATCGAATTTGAAGGCGCCTAAACAAGAACGAGTAATAATCAGGGGATTCGGGAGTCGTTTGACACAAAGAGATTTCGGCACAGGTTTCAACAAATATAATGAAGGTGATGGTGCCCTCATTCCCTCTAGAGTCCAGTTTCAACTGAGTGGCAAAATAATAACTAATCGGGTTCGAAGAGTGTCTAATTTTATGTAAAGAAACAAGAGGCCCATGGGCCTTACGGTCACCTGAGTCACTGCAGTGTGGCTTTTGCAATGTATATTTTACTGTGCATTATAATTACAGGGCTATTACATGAAATCATTTTTATTATTCAGGGATTGGTGAATCCAATAAACTTTCTAAATTCTAAACATTATTAAAACATTGTAGCATAACATACAGTGATATACTTGAACAAATCTTAAGTACAAAAAAAAATGTGTCAAAATTACACCACCCTACCCTATATAATCATTAGAGCCCCGCCCTAACACCAGAACCCCTGACCTAAGGGCCACGAACTTCACAATTTTGGAAGAGTCACTCTTCCTCATCATAACTATGTACTTATATTTCATCTTCTTAATATTCAGGAGAAAAGGAGAAGATTTTCAAAGAATTAATGCTTTTTCACTATAAAATCATAAGAGCCCCACCCTAACACAAGAACCCCTAACCCAGGGGCCATGGAATTCACAATCTAAGAAGAGGCATTCCTCCTCATTATAACTATGTACTTAGTTAATCTGTTTGATATCCAGGAGCAAAGGAGAAGATTTTCAAAGAATTAATGCATTTCCTCTATATAATCAGTAGAGCCCCACCCTAACACATGAACCCCTAACCCAGGGGCCAAGAAATTCACAATTTTAAAAGAGGTATCTTTCCTCATCATATTTATGTACTTAATTCATGGGCTTAATACTCGGGAGCAGAGGATAAGATTTTTAAAGAATTAATGCATTTTCATTATATTATCATTAGAGTCCCGCTCTAACACAAAAACCCCTGACCCAGGGGCCATGAAATTCACAATTTTGGAAGATGCATTCTTCCTCATCATTACTATAAACTTAGTTCATCTGCTTGATATAAAGGCGCGAAGTAAAAGATTTTTGAAGAATAAATGCATTTTTACTATATAATCATTAGAGCCCCGCCCTAACACTAGAACCCCTGACCCAGGGGCCATGAACTTTACAATTTTGGAAGAGGCACTCTTCTTCACCATTATTATGTACTTATTTCATGGGCTATATACTTGGGAGCAGAGGGGAATATTTTTAAAGAATTAATGACTTTTCTCTATATAATCATTAGAGCCCCACCCTAAAACCAGAACCCCTGACCCTGGGGCCATGGAATTCACAATTTTGGAGGAGTCACTCTTCCTCATCATTACTATGTACTTAGTTTATCTGCTTAATATCCAGAAGCAGAGAAGAAGATTTTTGAAGAATCAATGCATTTTCTCTATATAATCATTAGAGCCCCACCCTAGCACAAGAACCCCTGACCCAGGAGCCAGCCATGAAATTCACAATTTTAGAAGAGGCATTCTTCCTCAATATAACTATATACTTAGTTTACTGGCTAAATACCCAGGAGCAGAGGAGAAGATTTTAAAAGAATTAATGCATTTTCACTATATAATTATTAGAGCCCCACCCTAACGCCAGAACCCCTGACCCGTGGGCCATGAAATTCACAATTTTGGTAGAGAGCTCAATGCTTATAACAATAATGCCAGCAGTTTGACTTCTTGATGTCCAGGAGTAAAGAAGAAGATTTTTAAAAGATTGCATAAGTTTTGATGGTTTTAGTCCCACCCCTCAGGCCCAAGAGGGGCAGGGGTCATGATTTTCACAATTTAAATTTCCCTTCACCCCATAGATGCTATATGCTAAATTTGGTTGAAATTGGTTCAGTGGTTCCAGAGAAGAAGCTAAAAATGTTCAAAAGTTTACGACCGACGAAGGACGAACGACGTACGACGAACGACGACGGAAAAAAACCAAATAGCAATAGGTCACCTGAGTAAGTCAGGTGACCTAATAAACGTAAATGAAGCTTGTTTGAATTGTTGAGTAGCTTGAATTTAGTCCTATAATCTCTTCTTCGTAATATCACCGAGTTTAATGGAATCACGATCCCGCTGCTGAAGTATCAGCATGTAATGTTAAAATACCAGCATGTAATGTTAAAGTATCAGCATGTAATGTTAAAGTATCATCATATAATGTTGAAGTATCATATAATCATATTATGAAGATGATCTACATAAGACAGTTGAGGCGTTCCATATTCCTCCTCTTCCAATATGTGCATTACATCTAAGCAGGTACAAAATGTCAAGAGGAATAAAAACAGAGAATCAACGTAATTTTCTATTGTCTCTAGATAATCTATCAAAATTACATCTAAAGTAACAGATGTTTCATCCAGTTTCATCCCCCCCCACACACACACACACAAAAACACAACAAAAACCGACACTCATCCATAATAAACTCGATGTTTTAAACCTTGTGTTTTGTTGAATTTCTCAAGACCTAAATAAGATTATTCTTATCAGCAAATGAACGATAATATCACACGGTCATTACTCTAGTACACAGGTCTTAAAATAAAATTTACCTTCATTTCGTTTCTAAGGACGCGTTGTCACGACGAGATTCTACATGTCCCTGATTAGATATGGCGCATCCCGTTTAAACAACAGTCGGCAGTTATCCTTTGTAAAACAATCCTTTGAACATAAAGAACATTTTAAATTGGTAAGTAAGTTTGTTAATGTAAGCGAATATCAAAATAAGTAAATTTGTGAATGTATTTTATTAAGCCAAAAATATAATTAAAACAAACAATTTTACAAATAAAGATGCCTTCTCGACCATAGAAACATAAAGATAAGGAAAAATAGAGGTTTGTAAAATATATATTCATACACACGTAAAGTTCACAAAGTTCACTTTAAAAATTGAGAAGACATATTGTGTGTATAACAAACTGAAAGTAATGATATAAAATCATTAACAATAAAAAAGGGCAAGTTGATTTGATATCCAGTTCCTTATTCATAAAACGGAATGAATAACTTTTATGACAAGAGGTGCTTGGACCATACTGCCTTATTACGGGAATTGTTTATCTATAAATATTTTGTTAAGTTATCTGTTAAGAACTATATTGCAAAAATATTCTTGCACAATAATAGAACTGATTTTATACTTTGTGGTCATTTTTGGCATGTACGTAAATATTTTAAACGTACCCTCGATCTAAGTATACCCCAATCAATCAGACATGCTTTTATCTGTTTTATGAGAGGTGTTACTTTTCAATACTGGAGGTTACATAGAAAACAAACATTTTTCTCCTTGCGAAGAGTTCAAATAAATTTTCTAAAGCAGTGAAAACCCTTCTCTTATTGGTTAGAATAAAAATCGTGTGAAGATTGATCGATATCTGTCAGACCCAAACGAGTGTATGGAAAGAGGGGTGGTTTTAAACAGACTGTTATGATTTATAGTATTAAATATGTCAACATCTTGACATGTTGTTGATTCAATCAAAGTTTTTAAGAATGTGGCCCTGATAATTCTTCGGCCTCACAAGCGGGTTCAAAGTTTAATGTTGGTATATATATATATATATATATATATATATATATATATATATA
>WFKH01003881.1:10171324-10223706 GCA_016163765.1 Magallana hongkongensis | reverse complement strand
CGCAAATTGACATTGTCAGCCAGGGCCCGCTCATTTTAAGGTCGTGGTATGCGTTACCCTCATCTTTCATAAAAAACTCAACTACCCCTTTTAATACTTAACAATACATCATTGCCAAGCTTTGACAATTATATCTCGTCATCATGAAACAAATTAATAGTTTTTATCATCTTGCGACCTTCAGGGCTTAACATCCTCAGAATAGCGCCTAACTAGGACAAAAGCTTGATCAAACTAATTGAAAATTTGGAAATAGGCTGTTTTTACGTTTTCAAGTGTTGATTCAAGTTCCTCAAGCTTCTCAAAGAAGGATTCGAGTTCAATGAGACTAAGACTGTTTGCTCCAAAGTATTATTAGCTCAAGGGAAGACAGGACGCTGATTATGTGAATTTTGTTGATCACATGACAGTAAATATAGAATATATTTAAGGTAATAAACATTGTAGATGTAAAGTTGTTTGAATTTGAATCGTTTACATAATCTATAGCAATGTTAAAGAAGACATTGTCATTTTGATTTGTGACCTTAAAAACCAATTTTATAAGTTTTATTTTAGTAGGCTGACATATTCTGATCAGTTATATTACACAAAATTTTCTATTTTCGGGTTTATAAGAAGGGTGAATTTTAACGTTTTTAATTTTAGAAATGTAGAAGTGCAAAATCATAAAGAGTTAATAAAATCATAGATATATTTGCATTATTATTCTGTTAGTGTTACTAATTAAATATAAAAGATGTATTACTTTTTCGATGTTTTAAAACAGAAACTGCCACAAAAAGGAATTATTTCAGAAATAGGGGGAAGTGTGATTCCTATTGTAATATCTCTGTAAAATGTCAAGAAAGTGGCACTGACAGTTTTATATGTTACAAAGCACATGCTAACATATATGTTAGCATGTATATGAAATTTGGAAGAAAATTCCGTTGGGCATTTTTTACTTGCTATCACATTCTGTTCAAGAATAGAAAACTCCAAAAATTGTATTGTTGAATTATTAATATTTTCATAAAATTATGATATCACAACGTAAAAAGTTCAATGTTAAAAGTAATTTTATAATTTATTTCTATTCCAAAAATTATTGAATAAACTTTGTAAATAAATTCTATGAAATTAATTATTTCAGAAAGCTGACATTGTAAAAATTCATATACCAGAGACGGGGGTAATTTATATCAAAATATCTCCCTTGCAAGGAAAGTAAACGGCAATGAATATAAAAAATGTGTTAGAAGACATCTTAATGTTGATGTATTAAAAAAGCAAAAAAAAAAAAAAAATGGCAAATAATTTTACACTTTGCCGTCCTGATCACTCTAAATGTCATCTACAATCGGTGCAGCTTTAGTTCAGACAGAAATTGACTTGCTACCATGTCTTGTAATTGTTTTTGCACCAATCATTTTTTGTTGGATCAGGTATCCCTTAAAGTATACAATTTAAAATTTTGCTGTTGTTTGTTACTTTTAATGATAAATGGACAATAAAAATATTTAGATTTGTGTCTAATGGTTGCCAAGCAAGTGTTAATCCATGAAGGATACGTAATTGGTCAACTGCTGGAATCGCTAATTTGTATGCTTAACTGGTGCTAACTAATAGCTATGCGTTAAACAAACGCTTTTATTTCGTTTATTTTGTCTGAGAGAGCAAGATCTGGAATGGCTCCGAGATGGGCTGGGACTGCAGGTCTGCTGCTGGTGCCAGGCACCTGAAAACATCTTACGTTTTGAGGAGTATTGAATTTATAATATTGCATTTGCTTTGTGTTTATGTGTTTTGCTTTAAACTAAATATTGTATAATAGTTTTACTTGCATTAGTGGCCTGGTTCACGATATAATTATCTTTTGCGATTTTTTGTTCAATTGGTGGACTATACCAGTATCGTCTTTGAAAAACTAAAGTTTTTTTTTATTTAGAAAACTGTCCCTCCGAGCAGGCACTGAACATCCACTAGGTACTTACTCCCAAAAAGATTTGTCGCGCAAAATTCCACTTTTATCCTAAATAGTAGGCCAGTGAATATATGTCAATTGACCTTGCAAATAGCACCCACAACCTAGTTCTTTTGACCATACACTGTCTGTAAAAAGCTGAAGTAAGTCTAAAATATCCAATGACTGTCTGGTGAATACCATTAGTTTTATTTTAAAATGCTAGAAAGGTTATCGTGTCTTTTTGCATAGGACTTGATATTCTAATACGCTGGTGATGAATATTTGTACCTATTATGGCATTGCAAAACAGCGGTTAAATACTCTACTGCCTAGTATTGCTTTGCGGAAAGAAAATAATTTCCTCTCTAAATAAAGTTAAGCTTTTAAATCTTAATATCTTCTTTGATTACCCAACATTATAAATGATAAGTAAGTTAATTAACTTTATCTATAGGAATAAAAATTGAAATATTAATTGTGCAAATTTCCAGTCTAAGGAAAACAAAGTAAGTAGTGGGTGCCATAGTTTAAATTCCTTTTCGGTGGAATACCAGTTTAAACAATTTTCCCAAAAGTTAGCTTTAGAATTTTAGAATCACTTTTGTTGGCATTAAAATGAAATCATCTAAATGATGAATAATAGTCTCAATGCCTGATTTATTTTTAAATTAACATCACAAGAATGTTGAGAACATTTTAAATAAATTACACAAAATTGAACATCCAAAAGGCAAGCGTTTATCAAAATAGTATTCTCCATTATAAAAAAACCCAACGCCAATAGTTTACAATCACTTAAGGTAATGATCCATACCCCACTACATAAATAAAATACCTACAGAATGTTTTCAAATTTCTCAAACATGTATTTGGGGATATATCCTTATCAAATTTTACCCAATCAACTGGTCCATCGGTATTATAATAGCTAGGGCCGTTGCTAAAAATAGAACCAATTACGGAAAATGGTGCTTTTCCCACACATTAAGAATATTGGCCTAAGCCTGAAATTTGACTTTCAAAAAATCATTTTTGACTGATATCCTATGTAAAATGAACGAATTTATTTTTTAAAACAAATACTTTAATGTTACACATGCTTATTTATTAAGAAAGAGATAAATTTGTTTACAGATGAGATAAAATGAAACAAATTTTCAAAGAGAATTTAATCTCTTATAATTTCATTTACTTACAGAATTCTCTGAAATAGTGACAATGTTTACCCCATAAGGCCCTTAATCAATAGAAAATAAAATTATCCAAAGGACCGGCCTTTTTAGGATCACAATTGGCGTATTTTTGGTAAAATTCATTAAAATATATATTTTGAAAAAAAGTTCCGTAAAAGGAAAATTTTGCATTGTTTTATCAGTTTATCTCTCTAAAAAGTATATTTAGCTTTTTGTTAAATAGAAAACATTATTTGAACAAACCGTTGATCAATATGTATTATATAAATCGCAAAAGATGGGGTTTTTTGAATATCGGTAAGTATTATGGATCGAGATCGGTATTTAGAAATTGCAGTCACATACGCGGAAAACGCTAATTACCTGATATGCTATGAGATTCAAGACAAAACCTATATTCAACTATTTGTACTGTTTTTAAAGACTGTTCTAAAAAATGAAGTAATTTTTCTTCAACGTATCATTTTAATTCTAAAAACAATTTTTAGGGAATATATATTTATGTTCGTTGCTAAGCGTATAGAGTAAAGATCGGGCACGGGCAAGACGTAATAACGCGTGAATTACGTCATACGTTGTTTTGTGACGTATGGACAATTACCTTAAATGTATATTAAGTAGCCAAAATGTACTTTTTATATTAAATTTTGAAATGACTGAGCCCTTTCCAGTTGTCATATTGTTTTAATTACAGAGTCATAGGATAGGATGTATATTTGACGGAAGTGTGAATGGGATCAATATCATGATTTATACTGGTGACTTGATGGTGTGAAGGTACAATATCATTATGCAATCGCCATCAGCTTTTGCATATCACCTACAGAGAATTTGCGCAGATTGTGCATCGGAGGGAACTGATAAGGACCAGATAAGCGCCCATCCACAAGTTCCGTTTTAATTAGCTCACCGTAACGAAGTCTTGGGCAGCTTATTCTATACCTTCGGCGTCGGCGTCTGGTTAAAGTTTTGTAGCCGATTCTGTATTTAAGTTATAACTGGTCCGTAATTTAACAAACTTGCATGGATGATGCATCTTGGCATACATATGAACTTAAGAGACTTAGATACTGAATCAGATCTATAAATGTAAGATGATGGAGGAGGTGATTTTTTTATAGGTTTAAGTGTTTGGAGCAGGTGCCATTTGATTGCCATTTCTAAGTTATTGCTGTTCCTATACTCAGCACAATTAATTGCATGAATGATGCATCTTGTGATACTTATGCTCTCTACAGGCTTGAATGCTAGATCTGAACCATAAGGTTTGGATGCAAAAGAAGATTAAGGTTTTTAATTTGGAGCAGCTGAATGTATATTTGTTTTTGAGCAAGTGCTCTTTGATGGTCATATCTAAGTTATATTTGGTTCTATCTTTACCAAACGTGGATGAATGATGCATCTTGTTATATTGATGCTCTCGACATGCTTGGATGCTGAATCGAATCTGTGCCATTGGTTTTTGATGCTGGAGAAAGTTTAAGTTTTTGGAGCAGGTCACATATCTTAGTAAATAATGGCCCTTACTTATTCAAACTTGCATGGTTGACTTAACTATGGAAATGAATCACAGATCACATTCTTCATATAGGGAGAGTGATCTTGATTATTCAGATGCTTAGGCAGGTTAAATATCTTAGAACAACTCAAATTGTGTTAGGGTCTTGGAGCTAGTTACATAAAGAGGTAAATACTTGTCATATTCCATTCAGATGGGCACAGTTGATCTAATTATTGATACGTTATATAGTGGTCCTTCAGATGCAGAACGATATTTTTTTCAACCGATACGGTACGATAATCTATATTTGACATAGCACAATAGTAAGTTATATAATCTGGTACGATATTGTATCATATGATATATGATATTGTATCAAATATAAAAGATACGATAATATATCGATATTTTATACGATTCGTGATATTGCCAAAGCTGTTGGCATATCGTTATAGGGGATTAATTTCATTTTGAAGCGTATTTTGAAAGTGCGAAAGATTTCTGTCAGATGGATACCGCATATATGTACAAATGACCAAAATAAACGAGTACGAGTACAAACCGCTAAGGAATTGCTAAAAATGTTTCTCGAATTCAATCAAAGAAAATTTGCAAATATTGTTACTGGTGACGAAACATGGCTTCACTATTTTGAACCAGTAAGAAATATTGAAAACAAAATATGCCTTACTAAACTCGTTGAAGTGCACATTCGTCTCATGTAATTGTATAGCCCTACAAATTTTGAAACTGAAGCGCAAAAGGGTTAAAAGTCGGTATTACCGAGATGTTATAATAGAAAACCTCCAGAAATATTATAAACGACGCTCTGTGTTTGTTTATTTCATGATAATGCTCTATCAAATACATCTGAGCTTGTGGGGCAATTTTTGAAGTCGGAGAGGGTTATTGTATTGCTACAACCATCATACTTTCCTGATCTAACCCCATGCGTCTCTTTCCTTTTTCGAAAACTTATGAATGTTCTTATTTGGTTGTCGTTGCCATTTCCCGACAAGCCCTTACGTCAGCCGTCAGTAAGTGCCTCAGAGGTTTACCTAAATCAGCGTACCATGACGCATTTCAGAAATGGAATCAGAGATTGAAATTATGTATTTCAAACCACGGAGAATACTTTCAAGGAATGTAATGTTCATTTCACTATTTTAGTCGAATGCTTTTGAGATATCGTACAATACACATTACATATCGAACAAAACTCGTGTAACACAAAATGTTCTGTTTGAGGCACTATCGTTATCGGATATTAACTTTGATTTTTAACTTCTATTGAAGTGTGAGGTCTCAGAGAAATTCCGTCACTCTAATCCTATTTTGTTTGCAAAGCTAGGCATTTCCTTGAACTCTTAGATATCGCTCAGTAATCATACAGGTAACTAGAATTAAAATGTTAAAATCCTGTCCAAAGTATTACGTCATGAATTTTTTTTTTATAGCTATCCAACGTTCATTTTTCAGTTTTAATTGTACTTTGATGATATTACGAATATATGGTCATCTTTGTATGATTTCACAGATGCACTTTCCTTCCTTCTTAATATCATTAATGTTGATAAAAATTTTTACTACATTCAAGACATGATACAGTCAGCGTAATTAAATTAAATTAAAGGTAAGTAATACCATTAAACGCCTTTTTTATCGTCCCTCAAATATCAAGTGTGTTCAAATCGTTTACATAAGAATCCTCCACATGCGTCGTCATTTATTCCACCTTGTTTACTTCAAGAAAGGTAACGGTTCGTTCATCTGAATTTAAGAAGCATTAATCTAAAAAAAACAAAAAAACCCTGAACACCCTAAATCAAGTTTCTTGTCAATTCATTCATGTCAAAATTATAATTTATTCTTTAGACTTTCATTTGTTTATAACAATGTTCTTTTGGCTGTTTCATTGAGAAAAAATAGATTGGTGATCTTTGAATTTTTTATTTACTACATTTGTGATATTGTTTATGCAATGTAAATGGATGATCGAAAAACTAAACTCTACTAGTGCTTAATGCACAGATCAAAGAACAATTTTGATGTCTATCAGCTTGTAATAAAGCTGTTACGTGTACCAGTACTGTAAGTTCATGAAATTTGTTAAATATAATTTTTCGTGGATTTCGTTGTTAAGTGGATCCACGAAATTAAATGTTCTTTGAAGCGCAATTAATTCAAGAAATAATTTTGTATTAAAAGGATCACAGTTCAGATGTTTATTTGTGGTGAACAACCAGTTTTCTATCATTGTCAACCCTTTTACAATGTTACTTTGTTTATAACTAAACATGTACTTAGATTACTTATATTTCTTAAATGCTCTTTCTGTATCAGCAATCATGGCAAATATGTCAGAGCTGGAAATGTAGGAGAGCTCATGTATATTTGAAAAGAATAGGATTGAGCTTCAGCTCTTAATAGATATTTCCGTCAGTGAATACAAGATATTTTGAAGGACATCGGTTTAAATCTTAGAAACCGATGGAAGAAAATTAAAAAGATACAAATCTTTTATCATATCTTATCGCCATTGTTCAATTGATGTGTGTTTTTCCTTTTTTATGTATATAGTGTAATCTTAAAAGCTGACATTTCCCCATTTAATCATGTGCAGTATGTGTTCCTTTTTACCCAGCTATATTCCTTATTATTTTTTCTTTTTTTGACACCAATTTCAATGCCCTGTGTCATTGGTACACTGATAAAAGCTGTTTTTGTCTATGGAACGTTCGAGTTGTTTTCAGTCTGTAAAAGTTGTATTTAGAACAATTAAAAAAACCAACAGTAAATATTGCCATTGTGATCGATTCGTATCTAAGCAGTTATCATGATTGCGCCAATCTTGGTGTAGCAAATTAACAATAAATGGTAATGAGAGTTAATTCATTTAAGAGCAGATACAACATCATCAAAACGAAGAAAGAACAATCTGCTTAGCATGTTAACAATTCGTGAGAGTTATAAAATATGTAACATTTCCTCTTTTAAGTTCATATTGAATTTGTTCAAAATGCATTTGAAATTAATTCAAAGCTATAGACATAGTTGTGTACTACATACAACACAATTAGTTAATTAGTTAACAACTTAAATTTGCAGTGAAAGTGACGTTACAGATGAAGCGTGAATATTCAGATTTACAATACGTTATGTGTTCAAGCAGCCACGATAGGAGAGAGCTATTCAGAATCCGGACCGTGGCTTGAGACGATGTAAGGCACTAATCCTGAAAAATTGTTTCACATTGACTGAATCATCTTTGATAGCGTCTGCACAACATTTTTGAGGACGAAAAGAAAGTAAAAAATAAAAAGAGAAAAATTAACGAGTAATAAAATCATTTTCAATGCAGACGGATGAATCTTGAATATTTCGTTTAAGTTTTCATTAATTTAGTTTGCTTTATACTCTATTAACTGCTTAATATCTATAGATACGCTTTGCACCCTCTAATCAACTATGATATGAAAAAAAATATCGCTGGAAATAGCTCGAACTCCTTTTGCACTTCTCAGTAAACAAATTCGTCAGAAAGTATAAACATAATTATGAGATAAACATTCAGGACTGTTTTTGTTTAAATAGTCATTTAATAAGAGCATATGATTTAAAATCTATACTACCCACGCCTCCGATGACATGCGTCCCGCATGTACACCAAGAGATCAAAACAAAGTTGTTTTTTCGAACTAATTTAAAGATACATTTATTCATATATACTAGTAACTTATATCCAAACTTCAAATGTCAGGCAGACTAACTGATTGTGCTGACCAACTTAAAATTCTTCCAAACAATATATATTTAAATGTCAAACAAAACAACTCTTTCTTCGTTTATCTCCTCAATGTCAATCTCATTTTGACGAAACCTATTGGTTCGCTTTGTCGTAATAATCTTCTGACTTGCTTCAGTCTGAGTGCTGGCATCCGCTGTTTTGACTTTTCTCTTGTTACTGGGAACTTTTGCATCTAGCCTGGTATACTCTGGCTTACTAGAAGAGACCGAAATGGCGTTCTTTAACTTTGATGTGTGTGGTTTGGTGGGTACTGTTTGTTTTCTGATAATCCTCCCCTCCAAAAGTGTGTCAGACGCCTTATCCCCTGCAAGAACTGTTTTCTTTGGTTCAAGGTTCTCTTTAGGCTCCTGCACATCTCTTTCATCGTCTGAAGATGAGCTGCTTTCTGATTGATCTGAAACCTCGCCAATGGCGTCTCCATAACCCTGTTTCAACCAGTCTTCTGAATCGGAGACAGACTCTTCAGGTGCTGACTGTTTCTTGACTGTTGCCTCCATGGGTCTGTCAGCCGAGTTACTGTCCAGCTTGATTGACTCTTCTAGCAAACCTGGGTGACTTCTCTTTTTATGTCTCTTGACATTAATCTCTTTATTACTGGAGTAGCTACAAAAGGTGCAGTTGAATGTTCTCATGGCACACTCCAAGACATGGTTCCTATACTCCTCACCTGTCTTTGCAACAAAGGGCACATGGGACATCTTCGAGGTTGACCCGGTGTAACTTTTGTCTTCGCCATCTTTTAACAAAAATGAAAACTATAAACATTGAAATTGTTATTATGCCTAATTGATAGTCCCAGCCCATGTCAAAATGTACATGTCAGTCTCATAGTCATGTAGCCATGCAGGTGGCTTGCGTTTCCTACTAGGTCGACTCGCATTAGGAGCTTCTGGCTCAGGGAACTCATCATTCACCTCAGGTTCAGACTTAATTTCAGATTCCTCATTATCAGATAAATCGCATCAACCTCTCCTGACAAAAGCTGTGAATGCTTCGATCCACATGAAGGACTTGTTCAGAACCTCTCGGTCCACAATTTGATAACTTCAAATGGACCCTACCAAAAGCTGGTGAACTTTAATGATGTGCCTGCCTTCTTTCTTGGGAAGAAGACATAAACTCTCTCCTTATGTTCAAACTTCTTCCACTGCAACCTTCGGTCATGATAGGGTTTCTGTCTGACCATTGACTGATTCATCTTCTTTTTTACAAATGAATTTGCATTTTCCAGTCGCTCTCGCAGCTCCCAGACCCACTTATTATTTAGTGTTCCTTTAATCTGTGGCAGCATCTCATACATGAGATCAAGGGGAGTTGCAGTTTCTCGTCCGAGCATTAACATGTTTGGCGTCATACCCGTTGTTTCATGTTATGCACTTCGGTAGGCCATCATCACATATGGCAAGTGAACATCCCAGTCAGTGTGATATTCGTTTATAAAACCACTTAACATGGTTGTAAGAGTTCTATTTAACCGCTCTACCATGCCGTCTGATTGAGAATGGTATATGTTTTTTGGATGTCCAAAAGTCTGCACTTTTCTTGAAAGAGCCTATTTTCATATTGGGGGCCTTGGTCCGAGTGCATCACTTCTGGCACTCCAAGTCTTACAATAAACTCTTCAACAACTTTTTCAGCCACAGTTTTTGTCTCTATATTAGGTATTGCAAAGGCCTCAGTCCACTTTGTGAAAGAGTCCGCCATCACAAGGATATACTTGTTGCCATTTGCGGTTTGTGGTAACTCACCCAAAATGTCGGTAGCAATTCTCTCTAGTGGATAGCCAGAATACACCAGATGCATTAGTGCTTTATTAGACTGAGTTGCTGCTTTCCGCCTTGTACATACCTCACAGCCAGAAATGTGAGAGTGCACATCTCTTTGTAGCCCAGGCCAATAATATGACTGTCGAATTCGGCCTAGCGTTTTATGAATACCAATATGACCTGCTGTTCTACAATCATGACAAAATTTAAGAACACTTCTACGTTCACTGCTTGGTACAACAGCCAGTAAGATATCTTGCTGTGTTGCCAAATCTGTCCATCGTCGGTACAAAATGTCATCATTTATTACTATTAAGTCTATCCCACTGAGCATACATGGATTTTGCCGCTATTGACTCTGGGGATACCTTATCTTTGTTAGGGCGATATTTTGACTCGAGCTAACCTTTGATTCTCCGTAAGTCTGGATCTTCATCTTGTAAGCTTTTTAGTGAGCGACCCAAAAAGCTTTTATAAATCATTTTGACAATACTCACATGTTGATTATCATCAACAGATTGGTTAACTTTGCATTGCTTACATGGCGCACGGCTAAGGCCATCTGCTTTGCCATGCAATTTTCCAGATCGATGCTCGATTGTGAAATCATATGTAGAAAGGACATCCATCCATCGAGCAAGCTGCCCTTCAGGATCTTTGAAGTTCACCAACCATCGCTGAGAGCTGTGATCAGTGCGAAAGGTGATTTCTTGTCCATATAAATAGTGCCTAAAGTGTTTTATAAAATTAACTACGGCCAGTAATTCCTTTCTGGTGACACAATACTTCCTTTCAGACATGGCCAGGCATCTGCTTGAATATGCAATAGGTCCTTCTATGCCATTTTGTTTTTGAGACAACACTGCTCCAAATACATAGTTACTAGCATCAGAGTCAAGAATAAATCTTTCCATAAAATCTGGATGTGCTAGTACAGGGGATGTAGATACTGGATGTGCTAGTGCAGGAGATGTAGATAGTTTCTTACGCAGTTGGTCAAATGCTGTCTGACAGTCGTCATTCCATCGAAACAAACTACCTTTCTTGGTAAGGTCATGAAGAGGTTTAGCTATTGCTGCAAAGTTTTCTACAAAACGTCTGTAGTAGCCACAGAATCCCACAAATGACCTCAATTCTGAAAAATTTGAAGGAACTTCCCATTCTTTGACAGCCTTGATTTTATCTGGGTGTGTTGCTATTCCCGCTGCAGACACAATGTGTCAAAGATATTCTTCTTTTGTAGGAAACAGATTGCATTTTCTAGCTTTCAATTTGAGCCCAGCTGCCAATAAGCGGTCAAACACTTGAGTAAGGTTTTCAATCATGGAATCTACAGTCTTACCAACCACAATGATTTCGTCAAGGTAGACCAGACAGTGTTGCCATTGTAAACCTCTAAGTACTGACTCCATCAGTCTTTCAGATGTTGCGGGGGCATTTCAGAGCCCAAATGGCATGACTCTGAAGCTGTTAAATCCTTTCTAGTCACAAATGCAGTCTTAGCTCTATCCTTATCAGCCATTTCCACTTGCCAGTATCCAGCGTTTAAATCTAACGTTGAAAAATACTTTGTACCCGCGAGGTGATCAAGAGGATCATCTATTCTTGCGAGTGGGTAAGCATCATTAATTGTTACATTGTTATATTTCCTATAGTCTACGCAAAACCTGGTCGTTTCATCCTTTTTCTTTACTAAAACGACTGGAGATGACCAAGGATAAGAATATTCCTCAATGACTCCTCTTTTTAACATGTAATCAACATGTTGATCTGCCTCCGCTTGCATGTGGTTTGGCATTCGCCTTGCATGTTGTTTGATTGGGGTTACTGTTCCAGTGTCAATGGTTGTTAAATCACTTTTGTTCGTCCTAAATCTGCGTCATTGGCAGCAAACAGGTGTGAATACCGCAAAGGCAAATCTTTAACTGCTTTAGCATCATCGGCTGTCAGTCCAGCAACAGACCTTTTTTAGAAAATCTTTAAGGTGACTAGGAAATCCTTCAATATGACAAGACTGACCATCATTTTGATACAAACTGTCAACAGCGGACAGAGTTGCCACAAATGTACCTTTGTATCTATTCTGTGCCTCCTTAGATGGATTCTAAGTCTGACTGGAGCTACTTTGTTTCTTTTGATTAACGTTCTAGCCACCAGCCCTCGACCTGACTCGAAGAAACGATCCGATGGTTCAACAATACCAAACAGTGGTACTTTTTCAAATACAGGTGGCTTGACATTGCAAATGGAAATGATTTCACTGCATGGAGGAATTGTGACATTTTCTGCTACTGTTAATCTGCAACATCCCAACTTTCCCTCAAAAGAAAGTTTTATCTGCTTTCCCCTAACAGTCATTGAATGCTTATAAACATCAACAAGACATTCATTGTTGGTCATAAAATCAAGTGCAAGTATTCCATCAATACCATGTCTGCTACTGCAAACTTCTGATTAAAAGAGAAACTTGATATTGTGAGGGGTATTATGAGTGAGCCTTCAACTTTCATGGCTGTTCCATCTGTTGTAAGGATAGGCTGTGTAACTTTGGCAAGGTTTTGGTTTGTTCTCTCAACCACAGTATTGAGTATGTCTGGCGAAATGATACTAAATGTTGCACCAGTGTCAATCAACAATTTCACCTTATAACCATTAAGGGAAGCATCAACAAAAATACCAGCCTCACCTGCCTTGCGACTGACACCAGTCTGGCTTGACGCATTCTTTGTTTTATCATTGGACTTTTTCTCTCTCTGACCAGTCTTGGGCTGTTTAACAACAGGTTTTGCACCTAGAGACTCTTGATACTTGAAGCAATTTCTCTTGATGTGACCTTTCCTTTTACAAAAATTACAGATCACAAAAGAAGACTTAGCAGGCTTTAGTTTGTCATTTCTAGCTTCAGTATCTTCATCTTCCCCTTTATATTCTGTACTGCTTTTATCAGTGCAGTTATAGAGTCATCCTGCTTGGAGTTCTCGGCACTCTTAGCTTCTCTCAGATAGCCTTTACTTTCTTGTAAACGCTGTTCCGCTGAGTTGAAAGCATCGATCTCTACTGCATGCCGGATAGCATCATTCAGGTCCATTGGTCTGGCCTTCTTTACTCTTGATCGCATGTCACTATCCGTAAGTGCAACAATAAACTGCTCCTTAGCAAGGGTTTCTCTTACCTTCATTGGGGCTGTAGGATATACTAAGTTTGTCTAGCTACGCATGTCCTGACCAAGCTCTGGTAGTGTCTCAGATGCTCGTTGTCTTCTCTCTCACAACTGTGCTCTGTATAATTCTGTCTGGTTCGCAGGTGCAAACTTTTCTTCCAGTGCCCTGCATAAGTATCTATAGTTGCACTTATCTTCCTTCGACAGATTTCCAAGAACAGCCTGTGTCTGACCTCTCAGAGCAACAGCTAGGTACATACCTTTCTCTGCTGTGGTCTACTCGTTTAATTCAGCGCATATATCAAAATGGGACTTAAATTCAATCCACGAGGAATTTCCATCATATTTGTCAGGCTTAAAACAGCCTCTTTTTGACTTGTCTGCTTGAGTCGTACCAGTGCCTCGGCGAGTGGTAACATTTCTATCCCTTGGTAAATTGTAATCATGTCTGGGTAGATCTGTATGATAGGGTGTACTAGTAAATGATGGTCTATCTGTCATTCTATCAACACCTCCATCGGGATCTATGGGGCTTTCAGGCCTTTGACTTTCGACTTTCTTTGGTGTCTATCCTAATGTTTTTAGGTCTTACACCCTGATCTAAGTAGTCTTGATCTTCAGTGGAATTCCGCATACTTTCAGCAAACCCGAATCTCTTGCGGCCTTTCTCCTACTTTTATTTATGCTCTCCTGAAGTCTATTAAACTCATCTTCAAGCCCCAATAATTCGACTTGTAGGTCTGTCATGAAGTCAAAATATGCCACCCAATATAGTGATACAATCTAACTACCAAAATATAAACAAAGCGAAAAAAATGTATGCAAGTGTATCTAATTGTTAACCCAAAATCCCGACGCTGCCACAAAATTTCTGTAACGTACCGAGCTACATATACTGCCAGGGGTAAGGGTTCGTGCCTGGTCTTTTCCAGGGTTTTGGGTGTACACTAACAAGTCTTATAATTTAATGATTTTCTATTGATAAATAGAAATAATAAGTATAGCCTAGCCTTACCTAGGTTAATAATCAACAAGTAATTTAAGGGAATCTAGTATAGTTACAAACACGACAAGGGTATAATAAATAAATAAAATAATAATAAATAATTGACACTCTGGGTGATGTACTGGTGCTGCCTTGTTCAGGTCGGACAGTACACACCCACAGTGAAAATCCACTGAGGTCAACCACTCAGCTAAAATGACTGACCGTCCTCAGATTACCGCATATACTGTAGGCTGCCTTATTCAGGACGGACAGTATATGTGGTAGCCCTTCAACCGCTGTGCACACTGTAGGCTGCCTTATTCAGGACGGACAGTGGGCAGAACGGCCTGAACGACAGTTTGATCAGCCACTATAGAAAAGAACAATGGCTAGCCTCTCCGAGGAAAGCCTTCTGTGACAGACTGACAGGCCAAAACGACTGCAGTGCCTAACTTACAATACCAAGAGGACAACCTCTCTATGGCCTACCAAAAACACTCAACACCGTTAGGAACGGACGAGCTCTGTATTGACACAATACCTTTTATTCAATTTCACCTACTTCTTCTCTCTTCAGCTGATTTTCAAGTAAACAGCCGACAGCTGATTCACCGTCGTATTTATACCCTTGTCATCACGTGACATAAACAAAGAAACTAAAAGAAAAACCCGTTCGGGCGAACCTAAAATATCCGGAATTATTACATTTTTATTTACTTCATATTGTTGTAACAGTTTTTGGCTTCTTCAATTACACAAATGATGCTCTCGAACTTATTCACTTTCTCTTCGATGACAGACTCCAACTGACGAACTTTGTTTTTAAAAGTAACCTTCTGAGCTACAATTCCTTTCTTACTGCACGCAACACTTCAATCTCTGTAAACAACTTGCAACATTTCTTTCCTAATCCTTTTGTGCTTGGTTTTTCTTCTCTATATTATCCAATGTGATGGAAGTTGATTTTCTCTAATAGTGAACAGGTTTTATCTTTTTATTTTTTTTAAGTTTTTTTTATTTGAAATTGAACAATCAAATGCATTTGTATACAATAAAGTGATTACAACAACCTTATGTACATTTACTTCAAAACAAAATCATTCCTTGGAGAAGAGAGAGAGAGAGAGAGAGAGAGAGAGAGAGAGAGAGAGAGAGAGAGAGCAGAGTAATTGTTGAACATGAGGGGTCAATGGTCAGAAATTGATTTTAAATCTTTATATAATCTTTATCTCATCAGAGTCTGTTAAAATTGTTCAGTCAAGTCTATTAAGAAGAAAAAGTCAAGTTTCCCATCTCTTATAGAATCATCAAGTCTGCAACTTCGGGTAGCTATATATTTTAGAGTTGATATATGTGTTTTGTTATCTATAAGTATTTCATGAATTGCCAGTTTTTCATTAAGACATCTTTTCCTATAGATATAGGATTTCATAACCAAGAAGATAGAATAAAAATGTCTGTAGAAATAGGATCAAGGTGTAACCCGAATATAAAGATTAAAGGATCTCTTGGAAATACAATTCTCTTTGTTTGACAATATTCAAAAAATAGCTGAATGAGTTCTCGAACATCAGGACACTTCCACAGTACATGAAAAATTGTCTCATCGTGTAGTTTACAAAAGTTACAGTACCGATCAGACCAAACCTAACACCAGAGTAAACCCCAACTAAACCCCAGGTTTACTTTTGGGGTTTACTTGGGGTTTACTCTGGGTTTACGTTTTGAAAATTTGGGTCCACTCGGGGTTTACTTTGGGTTTACTCGGGGTTTACTTTGGGTTTACTCGGGAATTGCTTTTGAGGTCAACTGTACGCACTGAAGTGTGAAGCACACCCGTCTTTTATCATACCATCTTACTGCCTGTAATTCCTGCCCCTTGTATATTCCGAATAAACATGTTATGTCTGCTTTCAGGGGTATACCTCTGATCGCGATTTACTCTCTGTGTCCACTCTGGGTTTACTCCGGGTTTACTCTGGGTCCACTCTAGTAAACCCAGAGTAAACCCAGAAAGTAAACCCAGGGTTTAGTTGGGGTTTGCTTTCTGTTAGGTTGGGTCTGATCGGTACTGTACATAACTTATTACATTCCTTTCCTATTTTAAATAGCTATTTATTGGTTGTTAAAATGTGGTGGTTAATTCTAAATTGCAGCCATTGTAATTTGGTACTTTTAGTGTTGACAAAAGGTAACTGGTATATAGTTTTCCACTGTAAATCTGACAACATAAAATGTAATCCCCATTTTGATTTATTGAAAGATGTAACATTTTCCATGTTTAGAATGTTATACATCATCTTAGATCCTTTTTGGGGTGAGCAAAATAGTTTAATGTGGAAAGGTATAAAAGGCCTTGGGTTATCATCTTTTTTGGGATTCCATGATAATGTAAACTAGTTAAAATAGATTTCTGTAGACCAAGATATGTAAGAAAGTTAGATTTGACATCAAACTTACTCTGAAGGTCTTGTAAACTTAAAAAAGACCCATTTTCATCAATGAGATCATTGATATATACAATATTCTTTTTATACCATTCAATAAAGAAAATTGATTTTCTCCCCATTATAATGTTCTTATTGTACCATATGGGTTGTGTAATAAATTCTTGCCATGTAAGCAATTTCATTCTATCTTGTATATTTTTTAAGGCAATAAATGTATCCTTCCAAAAGGAGCTTCTTACTAAATTAGTTATAGAGGATATATAGTCTGACCCAGTTTTAAGAATTGTGTCTGTATTAAGTGATTTATTTAATAAAATATTCCATTTTGAATTTGGGCTTTTTATCAATCTTTTAATCCAGGATGACTTTAGACCTTGGATGTAATTACTGACTTCAGTCATTTTAGACCACCATTTGAGTATTCTTGTGTAATTTGTTTTCTTTTTATTTTGTCCACCTTAGATTTCCGAAGAAAATTAAACATATTTCATTTAAGTCTTTAATAAATTTACCTGATGGTGTTGGAAGTGAAATAAACAAATGGTTCATTTGCGATATGATAAGCGATTTGATCAAAGTAACCCTACCAATAGGAGTTGTATGTCTATTGTTCCACTGGTTGATGATTTCTTTAATTTTAACTAACTTTTAATCATAATTGAGCTTCGGAATATTTGCTAGATCGACGTCAAATTGGATGCCTAATAATTTAAATTGCGTTGTCCAATGAAAGTTCATTTTATGACATAATTTTTTAGTAGAATATTTTTTGCTACCTATCCAAACTAATTGGGTTTTTTGATAAATTGATCTTGAGTCCAGAGATTGTATTAAAATTACCCAATTCATCAATAGAGGTTCTGATAGATTTTTCTAAGCCATCTAGTATTAGTACAGTGTCGTCTGCATATTGAGATATCAGATATTCAATATCATCTATTACAATTCCTTGTATGTTCTTATTACTTTTTATCTTATAGGCCAAAATTCTGCACACAGTAGGAATAGATAGGAGGAGATTGGGTCGCCTTGGCGACATCCTCTGCTAGGTTTGAAAAATTTTGGTATCCAGATTGTGTGACCGATGATTCTATATTACATTGAAAAGTAGATATCCCATGATTGAATGGATGTTCCAAAATTTAAAAAATCTAAACATTTGTGAATAAATTTCCATGAAACAGTATCAAATGCTTTTTTCGAAATCAATCATTAATAATACACCAAGGATGTCATTTTCCTCTGTATATTGCATAAGATAATATATTAGTCTAGTATTTTCACCGATATATCTTCCTGGTATGAAGCCTGTTTGATCGGGACTTATAATAATATGAAGCATATTGTTTGTTCTCTGAGCAATACATCCAGAACATATTTTATAAGCAACGTTTAGTAGTGTTATTGGTCTCCAATTTTCTAGAAAAAAATTACTTTTACCATCTTTTGGGATATAGGTAATAATTCCATGTTTCTGTGTGACTGAGAGTTCCTGAGCCTTGTACCCATAATTAAGAGATCGAACCACAAAATGTCATATCTTATTCCAAAAAACTTTATAGAATTCTGTTCTAAATCCATCACTACCTGGACTCTCATTATTTGCCATATTTTTTACAACTGATGTAGCTTCATTAAAAGATATTTCACCTTCTAAGGAGTCTTTTTGTTTATCATTAAGTGTTTTTACTCCAATGTTTGTTAAAATTTCATTTAGCATTTAGATTATAGTCAATGTTATCATCATTTTTATTATATAAATTCATATAAAAGCTTTCAATTTCATTCAAAATTTCCCTTTGTAATTTCTTTCAAATTCTCTTCCTCTATTTTTAGTTTTGGTATTTTTTATTCGTATAGTGTCGGTTTTCTAAATATATAAAATAATTTGTAGGTTTTTCTCCTTCATCTATCCATTTAGCTCTCTATCTCACTATACTGCCTATAAGCCTATGATTTCTTAAATTTTCTAATTCCTTTTTTTCTCATTAATTGGATCTATATTTTGTTCATAGTTTTCTTCTAATCTATTTATTTCTGTTATTATTTTTTTCATTATTTCTTTTTTTATAAAGCTTGAATAAGATATTGTTTTGCCTCTAATTTCCATTAAGAGAGTTTCAAGTAAAAGCTGATCATTAATTGTAAATTGTATTTTAGAATCAGATATGGTGGAAATATAATTTCTTTTATATACCGACAATGCATAATTTTCTTTGATTTGCAAAATTATGGTATTAATGGTTTTAATGAATTCTGGATCATGCAACAATGAATTACTAAATTTCCATAGTCCTTTTCCATGAGTAAAGTTTCCAAGTTTGAGAGTTATAAACACTGGAGAATGGTCAGACTTGTAGCTTGATAAAATATCACTTTCTTGTACCATATTTAGCACAGAATTTGAAAACAGGAAAAAATCTAAACGTGCCTGTTTGAATGGATGAGGTTTGCGCCATGTATATCTTAGTTTTTCAGGGTGACGTTCTCTGAATATATCCGATAGGTTGTGGTAGGAATTTATTTCAGTTTGCCCCTAGCTTTAGTATTATTAATATGCAGATAATTGTGATAGTCTTTGTCTGGGTTTAAAACAAGATTAAAATCCCTAACTAAAATTATATTAGAATTCTTAAAATTAATATATAGATATTAATATATAATGTTATAGAAACCAGGGTTATCTTCATTAGGACCATAAATAACAGCTAAGCTTGCACGTATATTACCAAAGTCAATATTAAGGGCTAGGAAATTACCAGAATTGTCGTTCTGTATTATGGACTTTGTTTTCAGAATTATTATTTATAAATATTGCTATACCTCTAGACTGACAGGTAAATGATTCAAAATAAAAATCATATCCCCATTCATTACGTATGTCTTTTCCCATATCAGTAGGAAAGTGGGTATCTTGTAAGCACAAAATATTGCATTCTAATTGTCTATAGTATTGTAAAACATCTTTCCTTTTCTTAAAATCATGCAGACCCTGACAATTTGCTGACATTATATTAAGCTCTGACATTTAAGGTGAAATATAAAGATACGAATATTTTACCATAGCTGTATGTCTTGTTGAGTCATACTCATGTTCACAAATAGAAAGTAAGAATAGATAGATAGGGAGACTAGATAGAGAGTGCATAATGATTAGATATAGAGATCCGTGCGTTGTTAGAGAGTGTACTTAGGTGTTTGGTTTCTACATTTAATATGTATTTACAAATATACATCGGATATGCCACCCGAAAGCTAATTACAAAACTTGTCAAAACAAAGTTTAGAATTTCGGTAAAGGAGTATAATATACTGAACCTTCAGGCGGCATTTTTATTTCCCTAATAATAAACGTTACCGTGAAAGCAAAAGAAGTGTAATATTGTTTATCGAAGAAAAATTTGATACATTAATACTTTTAAGATCTGCAGAATGTTTTACTCAAGAATCAGGTAGGCGACTTCGTTCACAAGACCCTCCATGATGGTAAAGCGTTGAGGCCCAATGTGTTCCCCCATCCACCTCGTAACGTCTATGGCAACGTTCGTGATTTGATTTTCTTGCATGTATCTGAGCAAACTACGACCCGCTCCATACTCGCCATCGTCATGATAGTTTTCAATTTATTTCCCTTGTTCCTGGAATCGGTAAATGAGTATGCTACTGTCTACACTGGCGACATATGGGTCAATGCACAATTTTTTGTAGAACTTTTGGGCCTGATTCACGGAGCCAACTTTGGTTCCAGTTGCATAGAATTCCGATCCATTCTTTTGTATGGGTTCGGTATTTTTGGTGACGATGTTATCCAATTGTTCAATCTCGGCCTGGTCAATTTGCAGAACAGCTGCATTAGAAAGTAACGGTACCTCCTCGCAGTATTTTGATCCATTTGGTAGAACAATGCCATTTCTAGAAATTTTGACCGAGATGTTTTATTTTTTAGGGGAGTCTGATTTATCAAAGAGTTTGTTTCTTGCGGATACAAGGGAAAGGGGCTGCTGGGGAGTAATATAAAATGGAATGGGGACTCTCGCAATTTTTTTTAATTTTCTGGGCATTTAGAATTTCGTATTTTTTGTTACGATCAGTCAACTTGGCTGTTATTGATACCGGCCGATCAGATTTTTTATGATGAACTCCATTTCTATGGATTCTGACGAAGCTGACATCTACCCCGAGTGCTTATTTTATGAGCGCTGGCATAGTAGCAGCTAAGTCCTCGTTAGGGGTAAACTTAAAATTGTGTATCAGGATGTTATCCCGCATAGGCCTGGATCGAAGATCAGTTATTTCGTTGTCCTTTATAGACATCCTCCGATCCATTCGGATAACCACTGATCGTAAAAGCTCTGGCTCTCTGCGCAAGTTGATGTTTTCCGTCTTGAGTGTAAAAATATCGTCATAATTACACTCCGCTTGCTCGCCGACGTATTTAAGGTTTTCATTTATTTCGTCTTGATTATTTCGTATCTGTCAAAGTCATTTTGCAAATTTTGCAAAAAAACGTGACACCGTAACAATTAATTCCGGCGGGGCGTTTAACGGTACTGCAGTCGAGGTATGAACCGGTTTTGCGAACTGTCGGGATATCATCTTTGTCTGGGTCTGGGTTTTGGCCGCACTCTGCAGTGAACTCCTCTCAGAGTTTTTCCTTGGATTGTTTGATTTATTTCCAGGCACCATTGCCTGTGTCCTAGTTGCACCTGGATCTCGTTGTTGATGTATAGAATCAGACATGAATCAATGACACACGCAAATCAAGTTTTACGGAATAAGATAGTTCCTTTTGTTCCAACCAAAAACCGGACAGAATTTTTAAGCGGCCATCTCTGACGGCTGTCACGTGATCTCTTCCGCAGGTTTTATTTTTGTCCTTTGTACTGTTTCCCCTGCTGTACTTTGATTTCCAGTTCGTTAATCAAAGGACTGCTGATCTCATTGTTTAGGGTACTTTCTCTTCCTCCTTCCATCTTTCTTAATTTAATATAACAATCTGTGTTAACGAATGTAGCTGGTATAACTGCTCTTGTTGATGTGATTATTTTCCATGTGTTTTCTAAGTATTTGTGACTGTTGTGTCTGATGATCTTTTCCGGAATTGTGGATTACGGCAGATGCTTGTTTGATGAGTCTTCTTACAAATCCTGCATTTGAAACTTAACTGACAATTATTTATACTGTGTTTACCAAAACAATTGAGGCAGAATCTCTTTTCTTTTATGATAAATGTTCTTACATCATAATCATTTATGACATGGAGAATCATAGGTAAATGATTTCCATAGCATAACAATCAAGGATTCACATAGTTTTCCAGCTTGTTTGTCCTTATTTGGCTTGATGCACCAACAAAGTAAATTCCTGGGTTTTCTGGTTTGATCTTGGATTGCTAGCCTGTCCAGAATTTTGAATGCATAACTCTTTACTGCTCCTCTTAGTGATAGCAAATCCCAGTTATCATTTCCTCTGACCTGAACATTATGAGTCTTAGGGTTTCCTAAGGTACGCTATGATGTGTCATTGCATGGAACAAACTCCGGTGCATTTTCATTTAAATTCATGATGTACTTAGATGAAAATTCTAAGAAGTCTTGTTAGATGATGCATTCTTTGTCAATTCTATCAAGTAAAGTCTCAAATCTAACATGTTCTCATCTGAATATCAGTTTTTATATCCTTTTCGTTCACTAATGCCTGTATGATTTTGTCTAATGTGTTACGTTTCTCCTCCAGTAGTTAGATCATTTTAGCATTATCATTCTCATCTTCAGTCTTGGAAATTCTTTCAAAATTCTTGTAATTGGTCCTCGATGTCCTGAACGCATCGCCTTTAATTTGGATGCATCCATTTTGCATATGTACTCCTGTTCCAAATGTCACGGCACAATTGTCGAAATTGTAAAGTGGTTAGTAAAGCAGTCAGATAGAACGAAAACAGATATCAACACTTTGACTTGTTTATTTAGACTAAATTCAAACATAAAACAGCATTGTAGCGATACCATGGCGTCATTCTTCTGATGGCGTCACAATAGTAGTATAACTCAATAACACATTCACTTTAGCGTTAGATAAAAATACATCCTTAGCCTTACTTCTTGCTTATAAGAGATAATTGATTAGTATAATTACTATTACAGACTATGCAACAATTAAAAAACAAAAATGTTTTTTTTTTACTTTCGTGTTTTAAAACATAGCCTTCTGGATGGTGCATTCTTTAGAACAGTCCGACATGTCTATGATATGATCTGTTTATGATAAGTGTTGGTTGTTCATTTTGGGTTTTTTTCAATCAATTTGACTGATAAAGTGATTGCTTTTATTAAAGGGCACAACATCACAAGAGCCTAGGTTTTTTTAAAGTTTATTAAAATACCTAGTCACCTTTACAAACAGATACGGGGTAGTACATTGGGAGCGTTATTTTGACTGTGGATTTCTGGAGAGGGAGGTATTTTTTTCAAAATCCCTTTTAAACTTCCCAAACACCTACGACGTTCAAGGGGAAGGCAGTCTTGTGCAAAAAATAACATCGACTTCTTAATTCCCGACAAGCTGCGATTTATGTAATTCGAATCCTTAAAGCGTTACTTTAGGTTATTAAACAATCGTCAAAGCGGCAGTAACTCAATAAAGGCCCATCACACACCACCACATGTATACAACACATACATGTAACGCCTGTGTTTTGCTTAGAAACTGACCCACGCGTATCTGCCTTGTTGACGTCATTAGCCGCGGTGGCTGGGGTCTGGGGTGTTTTAGCCATGTGTTTGATCGTCATACTGGTACTGTCGGTGTATTGTTTCTGCTTAACGAGGCCGAGTCTAATTTGTTCTGCCATAGATTTTTAATGAAATTTTTTACATGAATTTCTACTGATATAATTATTATTTTTAAACCAAAAAAATCAGACATTTACCACATCGTTATTTTAGGGGGTCATCTCAAAGTTTGTTAATTTTTAACATAGAACTCTTTGGGATTTTGCTTAAAATGTATCAATTTTTCACGCTTTTTTCATTTTTTTAAAAACTTCTGCCCTAGGGATTCTTTTTCCTGTTCTACATATAAAAATTATTGCTTAAAGGCATCAAATGATTAAATAAAAAAAACCTTTTACCTCCTGGTTTGTTCCAGGGGTCTTTTCAAAGTTTATTTGTATGCACAATTTCCCAGATTTGTCGGATAATGGCTATTTCTTTTTTGACAAAGGCGGAAATGGTGATCTTTATAGTATTATTAAAACATTCAGTCATATTTAAGTAAAAAAGATATATATATAACATCACATATTAAGGGTCATAAATATAAAATACATGGTTACTGTCTTGAAATACATGTATTAAGTTATATTTAAGCGGGGTAAGAAAACGTGACAGAGGGCTAGGCTTGCTGAACTCTCTTCACGTTTCGACCCGAGCCCAAATATAACTTATACTTCAAGACATTTATGTTAATTCTACAATATCATATCAATTTTACGCCTCGAACGAGCTATTTTCGACAAATTTCGCGAAATATCTGCAGTTGAAACCATAACGCCATGGCGTCAACCAAGCAAAAAGATGACGTCACAATGCAAATGAAACGCTGCGCGAAGGCGTGCGTACTCAAACTGTACTCGGCCTCGTTTAAGAGGTAAGTTTTTAAAGCAATTGATTATTGAGTTCATTTTTTACGATTGATGTAGATTTTTTGTTTTTAGCATTAGATCATATATTTATGTTTTCGCAAAAGATTATTAAAAGATTATAGAACAATACTTTTTATCTTCATGACCCTAACTGTAGTGGTGTTACAGTCCTTAGGGGTGGCGTTCGGCTATGTGTTTATTTTATTTATTATGTGTAAATATCATTCTGTATCTCCCTATGCCTCGCTGCACTCTTAAAAATATAACTAGAAAAAGGAAAAAATTTGACGCAAGCGTAAAGACAGCCGCAAATTATTTGTTGTTCTGGTATAGATCGAGTTTTTGCAGTGCATAAACAACCCACTGACTGACATATGGACAAAGTTCTGCATTTCAGCCAAATGTTTTGAATAACGAAAATGCAAATAAACAGAATACAATATTTCACTAATACATTTTACATTTTTGTTATTTAAAATAACATTTTCATAATTTGATAGCCTTCGATAACTTGCTCTCTCTCTGAGCAAAGCCGCGTTGCAAAGACAAAGCGTCTGGTTGAACTATACGTTCATAAAAGCTCCGCAGAAACACACAGCTACATGTACTTTTTACTTTCATATCATGCATTTAATAACCGACCGCCTTCTGGCGGCCGGTAATCAAACCTGCTTTTGGTTTTGCTTTAGAAAAATTATATAAATTGCGTTAGTAAACTGTATATACCTTCCCTGCAATGATCGCAACCATTATAAATTTCAGTAAATCGAATGGTTTGCTGTAAGATTCTTTCAATTTTCAAATAAAGTCTTAATAATGGAATTTATCCCTAAGGATAAATTCATTTATACAAGCAACAGCAACCTTATCTTTAGTCGTGATCCTAATAAGGATCAGGTTAGCTTTAGCTAAACCAACGGGTTTGGTGTCTGCAATTGATATCGGGTTCGGCATCCTTTTTCATCAACTTCTTCCTGATGCCGGATCATCAGACAAAATTACAGGTTGTAAATCCATACTATCTGACAACTAGAGTAACCATCGATTGAAAATACATTGGTTAAGTATACCCTCAGCTACTGTAAGTATTGCCTTTTAACCCATATTCCTAAATGTCGTATTTTGTTTATAACAAGCTAAAACGTAGGTATCACGTATTTCAACACGTGCTCTTAAAATTCCCCAACATTAGTTGTGCAGTATATTCATCGATATTTAAGAATTTAAAAATCAACAGTTAACTTTTTTTTCCTCATGCTATTAGACAAATTTTTAATGTATATATACTTCAATTACATACTGATGCTACAATTACTTATGTTATTATGTTATGCTTGTAGCACAAGCACAATAAAGATGGCGCTGAGAACTAGTTTATTTTGGAGCACGTGCAGCATCATCATGACAAAGAAAGACAACTCTATTCAGTATCATAACGATCATTAAGAGTTATTGTTCTTGAATCTATAATATATGACAACATTTTGTTAAAACTTATTTTTTACCGTTTTAGAGCTATGCCACTCTTAAGATTTTGCAGCATATCTGTTTTCCAAAACCTTGACGTCTGTGTTAAGTATATGATCAACTACTGTAAGTATTGACTTGCATAAATTTAATTAATAATGCAGTCTTGACCGCTTTTAAGTTGATTTTTAGGTAATGTCATACATTGATGCGGGTGACACTAAACCAACATTTCAAACAGTAATTTTTTTGTGATAAGACAAATTAAGATTTAATTTAAATTTATATATATATATAAATTTTCATGATTTAAATCGTACCCATTTGCTATAGAATAAACAATCAAGCTTTTATTTACACCTGGCTAAAACTTGTTATACAATATTGTAGAGTATTCCCACAAGTAAATGCTTTCAGCATACATGCTGACGTTAACCATTAGAAGACTTGAAACAGCTTCCTAGCCTGCTGACCGCCGCTTCCTGATGCATTAGGGGTCTGTTCAGACCTTTACAAAATCCACATAGATACCAAACACCAGAGATCTTCTAACAGTGTCTTCTTTATTGAGGTACAACTAAACAACCTCAATCAATATGCTTAAAGGTCCTGAAATGGGACCTATTCTTTAAAGAAAAAAAAATAAATTAAAAAAAAATAAAAAATTAACCTACGACAATCAATCATAGCGCTTTCAGTTCATTCTTTTATTTAACATGTTCAGTTATTTTTGAAAACCCCTGTTTTCTAGGTATGAAATGCACATTTAATCCTCGTATTTGCCAGTATTCACTTCTCTGGCCATATTGACTAAGCCCTCATTGCTTAATATAAAGTGTTGTTAACACACAAACTTGATGGCCGTCATTCTATAAAAAGGTGAGATAAAATGTGGCTATTGCCACTGATTGATAAGAATTGACCCCTCAGTATTTTATCCGTATTAAGGATCGACATCTTAAGAACGCTTTGACAACATAATTTGTTCGTTTGGGTGTGTGTTTTTTGTGTAAATCGAATAGCGTCACCTCGGAGTCCAGTACGGCATTAGTGTAATGACCGATATGTGCCATAATGTCTGCGAACATGAACGATCTGTTGTAGCAGGATGGGTACGCTTCTGGTGAGTGAGTCTCATGTAAGGAGATTCGACAACTATGTGAAAGGTTTGCTTTGAAATGAAACATTCAACATCAATAATTTAGGGATCTTCGATTTCTGCGGAATTAGTGGTGGATCTATCGCCAATCATGCGCACACCCGCGCCATCATTTCCGCTGTGAGGAACACTCGGCCTCAGCACGTTATTGTGAACCTGGGAGGAAACGATTTGGATTCGTCAGAGGACATTGAGTGTATAATATCCAGGCTTGTGTCGTTCGCATCTTTGTTAAAAAGACATTTCAACATTCGAACTGTTGCTATTTTAAGCTTAATGCATCGCTGTCGGACAAGGAACATAAGCATCACAAGTTATAATAGTCGAGTGGACGAAGCTAACCAATTACTCAAATCATACGTTCCACAAGGTGGTATGCTATTTTGGAAATTGAAGGTATCAAAAACAGCGTGAATAACATTTTTAGTGACGGTGTTCATTTAAACTGTCTGGGACAGTACAAACTTTTGAGACAAATTAGAGGAATTCTCCTTCTGTTTACCAGGAACTCATAATTTCCCATGGAGACAGGGGCTTCATGGATACACACATTCATAAATCATAATCCCACATATATTTACATGTTTTTCTTTCATTATAACATATTTAATTTACCCAGCTTATTTTTATGATATTGCAATTTTTTGGGTAATATTCTCGTTAATTTCTGAATTATCTCATTCAGAGTGCTATCTAGAGCAAATCTAGTAATACTTGCAGTTTTCTTTTATTTTCATCATTACAGCAGGTGTTTTGTGCTCAAAGTGTGATATATCTCTGGTTGATTTATTGTTGTTGCTTTAGACAGGTAAGAATCTTTTTTACCCTTCCATTTAAAAAGATTTTAGATATGAAAAATCTTAAGATTTTGCCGAGGACATTTTGCTCATACTTAGTGGACAAAGTTTTTAATTGTGTTTTACCACAATTAAGTATTGTCAAAAATAATATAAATATAGCTGTTGCTATGTTTCAAAGAAAACTACCATTGATAGTGTTTCGTCAATAGGTGATGCACAAATATATTACTATTACACTGTTTTGGCAGATAGTGGATTTATATGATAAAACCAGGAAGCCTCGGCGAGGCTGCTTTTTAGTTCCTGATTTGTTACCATGCTTTGGCAGATATGCGATTATATATGATTCAACCACAGCTTCGGCTGATAGTTGTTTATAACTTTATAATTTATATGAATCATGATTTTTTACCACATTGCTTCTGCAGATAGTGGTTATATATGATTCAACCACAGCTTCGGCATCTGGTGGCATATACATAAAAATATATATAGATCTACATATTATGATTATATCACTCAACTTTGGTTGATAGTGTGTGATTATATTATTCTCTGATATTATATGGGGTTATATGATTAACCCATACAGATATACAGCTGATATACATACACATTTAGAGGTCTAGTACTCCTTTTTCTAAAAGCTTTAGTTTTATCGTTTAGTGATTGTATTATTAATATTTAATAGGATGGCATCCAGGCCTAAACGAAAACGGACTACAACCAAACATCCGGATCCCTCATCCACTGCAACCTCACCATCGGCGGCCGCCAGCAGTGAGGACATAAGTACCCTATTACAGCAATGCATGTCCAAAATAATGCCTACAATCGAAGACACTTTTAAGTCCTGCATTGCAGATTATTTTAACAAGACGAAGGCTACAGACACTCCTCAGCCTATGCCTTTGGAGCCAAATGCAGCAGTACAGCCACCTACCCTTCTACACGAAATTACAGGCGGTAGTCATGTACAGAGTACTTCTACAGGTAACCAAGATTGTCTGGTTGACTCCACTCCTCCTCAGACCCTATCTGCTTTATCTTTGACTTTGGGGTAGACCAAAAAACCCGGGCCAAAATCCAAAGTGACGAATATGTTAAGTTTGCTTTACTCCTAAAACAAAACGACCCAGACAATGAAGAGAGCTATAAAACTGTGGAGAAAGATGGACAACTCTTTTTTCAAAAGACACAAGATAAAACCCAAATCACTTCAGTTTATAAATGGATTGAATGCTTTCATGTTTTTGTGGCAATTTATGCCGAGAAACTTCCAAAAGAAGTACCAAATCTCATGGCGTATGGACAAATAGTCCAGAAAATTTCTAAAACTAGTGGGGACAAAGCAGCCATTGCTTATGACGAAAGTTTTAGACGCTGGCGACAGCTCGATTCTGAAGCCTGCCCATGGCAATCTAAAAACATAGAGCTATACCAAGAGGCCATGGCGCAGGGACTCGAGTTTAAACTTAAAAATAAAAACCAGCCCTTTCGTACCTCCAGTACACAGCAAAAACACCGATACTGTTTCTCATACAATAACAATGGATTCTGCAAGACAAAAGGATGTCCCCACCCACATGTCTGCCTCATCTGTGCAGCAAGGCATCATAAGCGCCAATGCCCAAAGTTTAGACAAAATAACAAGCCACTGTCACAGCACCCTATACAAGGCCCAAACTCTAGCTCAGATACATCAGCCCCAATCAGAAAGCTCTGATTCTATTGTTACTCCAGTTAATGTTCAACAACTTCAACATTATTTATCTGGATACAACCAAGCTACTTCTGATTTTTTAATAGACGGTTTTTCTCAGGGTTTTAAAATCCCTTACGCTGGTGAACGCAGATTTCGGTTGTCTCGTAACCTATCTTCTCTTATAGGCAAGGAAAAAATATTGCAAAACAAAATTGATAAAGAAATTGAAGCCAAAAGAGTCTCGGGTCCCTTTCTATCCCCACCCTTCCCAAATATCCAAGTCTCTCCCTTGGGTCTGGTCCCTAGAAAGGCTCCTAATGATTTTAGGCTGATTCATCATCTGTCTTACCCTGAAGGGGATTCTATCAATTTTCACATCCCTAAAGAAATGACCACTGTTAGTTATCAATTATTGATACTGCTGTTGCTCTCATAAAACAAGTGGGAAAGGGAGCTCTCCTTGCTAAGACAGATTTGGAAAATGCCTATAAACAAATACCCATACATCCTAGCGACTTCGAGCTCCTAGGTTTCAAAATTTCTGACTCTTATTATTTCGACAAGACGCTTCCATTTGGCTTGAGCTATTCTTGTCACCTTTTTGAACAGTTTAGCTCTGCTTTACAATGGATTTTAGAAAAGAAGTTTAACTGGGTTATTGTGTGCATGTATTAGACGACTTTCTTTTTGTTGGTCCCCCAAGGTCTCCTGACTGCTATAGCTCATTGTTAGCTTTCTATTCACTGGCCAAAGACATTAACCTTCCTATAAAGTCTGAGAAAACAGTTTACCCAACAACCACCTTAACCTTCTTAGGGTTGGAATTAGATACACTTAAGTTTGAAATCAGACTTCCGGCAGATAAGTTGGAGCACTTGAAATCAGAAATAAAAGCATTCCAAAATAAACGCACTGCTACACTTCGCCAACTGCAGTCTTTGATAGGAACATTAAATTATGCTTGTGCAGTTGTTCCCCCTGGGCATACATTCCTTAGGCGTATTATTAATCTTACTCGGGGCCTGCAAAGTCCTTTTCACCATAGAAATCTAGACAAAGAAGCTCGGGCTGACCTGAAGGCATGGGCTATTTTCCTTGATCATTTTAATGGTAAAGGGTTTTTTTTCCGTCAGGAATAGAACACACATCTTCCTCTTTACACCTATTTACTGATGCTAGCAATTTGGGTTTTGGTTGTACTTTCGGAAGAAAATGGTTTTATGCTCCTTTTCCCATATATTGGGTGGACTTACACATTTCAGTTAGAGAGTTTCTGCCAATTGTGATTGCATTTGACATCTGGGGACATTCGTTATCTAATAGCACTGTTGTTTTACACGTCGACAACTTAGCAGTGGTTCATGTCATCAACAAAACCTCTTCCAAGGACCCATCACTAATGCAACTCATGCGACGCCTTATGGTTTTATCTCTAACACACAACATCCATTTTCGAGCTAAACATATTGAAGGGGTCAATATACATATACATAAATGTGTTTTATATATGCTATTTACCTGCAATGAGCAAGCCAAACCTGTCAAAAGTTTGTTTTGGCACCAAGCGCCTTGCCAAATGTTGACCTTAAATTATTAAATTAATAGTCCATCCTAATTTTGGTTTTCGGTTCAAGTTCCACAGATTTGGGTGTGTTCATCGCTGTTGATAACATGTTTAATCACTTACTAGGGATAGGGATAAATCCAGTGTCCCACCATGTCCCACCAGTATTTCTAATCTCTACAGTCATTTATCAGTAACACGTCATATCTTCACTTGCATTACAATTGCACCAGTAATCAATTTGCACCTTGCATATATCTTTACACATTCAGTAAAATGCAAAGCGGTCAACTTTATTGTTACGACCACCCGTATTTCTCATTTGATGCATTCATTTAACCCATGTCCCTTCTCTGGTAAGTCATGGTCTTTATGCACAGACGTCAAATTCTTTATACATGTACATGTTGATTAAAAGCACCTGTGTTTAATTCCAATGGAACGGGCTTACATATGATCCAAACACAGGATATATCCATTACACCAACATCTCCCATTACAACTAACTTAAGTCTGTTTTGTGAATTCAGTCGAAGGCAAATGGCCATGACTGAACGTAGTGTGTTGTAGAAACAGAGGGACATTAGCGTACTGGACCAAATTCTGCTTGCGGAGGGTACAAATTTTTCTTTAGCTCATATGCATACTTAGCATCAACCAACTATAAACATCTAGGGCCTTCTGCAGGCAACGTTCAATATAGTTTACCATCGCAATGATACCAGTATGCATTTTACAAGTTCAAATATTTATCCCAGTTGTCAGGAAGTAGCATTAAGTTCTAGTTTAATCTACCACTTTGTGGACCTCATCTAAAATTTAATGCCCCATGTCAGCTTCAGACATATTTTATCATCATCTCAAATCCTGGCAATGATACAGCATCGATCTTATCAACTTCTTAAACATCACTCATTACCCATAAGATGCTTTTCCTCGTGTCACCCTTAGACTTATTGCAGCACTTCTAACATGCAATGATTTTAAGTTCTCCCTTATTTACAAGCTGCATTGTTCATCTCGATTCACCTTCAAGCTTAACCCTGTTTCTTGCGAGTAAAAACATCACATTATGCATCTCATTGCAAGGAATTCAAGCTTTAATCATGTACTTCAGTACAATCACTTCTGAATTCCACAAATAATTAAGTTGATAAGGCAACTACTTCTCCACCCAGCCAGGTGGATTCTGCTATTTGACACGTTTTAACAAATAATTTCAGGCATGGCCACCTTCAAACGCCAGTCGCTTATCTACTTGACTACCACATTATAACTGTCCGCAGTTTATTCATACTTCACCTTTCACATAGACTTTTAAGTTACATCATTTCAATTACAAATTTAGCCTACTTGTTTGGGGACAATAAGTTAAGGTATATCACTCACCTAGACTTGTACTTTTCAAGACACATTGTCACAAGCTGGCAATTTAAATGTTCGTTAAACTGTATCAATCCAATTGGTTGTGTAGTGGTTTAAGTATCTGGCTTGTGAACTGCCTATTATGAGTTTGAATCCGTTTTGGAATTTTGTTAATGTTTACGTAATCAAAATTTAAAAAATGAATTTCTATATACAAATTGCAAATTATTTAACCTGTTTGGCTTATGTACTCCTTCCATCATAATATCTACTGTCATTTCTTGCATGTCTTTTACAATTTTATGGTATGAAATTTTAATGATATGCTATGCATTTTCAATGCAATGCTATGAGATTTGTATGCTATGTTATGAGAAATTGAAATGAAAGACTTAATGATATGGTATGCTATGCTATGCTATGAGATTTGAGCAAAAACGCCTCTATACACAGAACAGTTCCGAACATTTCGAAGTAAAATGATAAGAAACTAAAGTTCACCACTAATCTTCGATGAGAACATTTATTATTTTAAATAAAAGCATTTAATATCGAGTTAAAATCATGTTGTATACTATGCTGTGATATGCTATGGCATGATATGACGAATGAGAATCTATGAGATTGTATGCTATGGTATGAGATTCCAATGCTATGGTATGAGATTCCAATGCTACGCTATGAGACTTCAATGATATGCTATGCTATGGTGTATGTTGAAAAGATATGCTTGAACTGACTATCATAAACATTTGATTTTCTGTTAATCTTAGAAACTATTTCAAGGTGTAGCGATCAAGCCACCTTAAAGCAAAGAATCAACCTTTATTTCAGATTATGGTTGTACTAACCATTGCTAGCTTCAATCCTATCACATACGCACTTACAAGTCAGGATTTATGCATATCTATAATTGACTCTTATCTTGAACATGTGATGAACACAATACAAAGGGTCTTTCTGCCTTTGAGCTTGAATACACTGAATAACAATTGGTATGAGATTGGGCCAACTTGTGTATAGAACCAAATCATTTACATTCAATAGTCATCTCGCTGACTTGCTATACAATGCCTTGTTAATATTACATCCATTGAACCTTTATGGCTTCATGGATTTAAAACTTTGACAAAATTTTATCATTATCTATTATCCAATTTTAAACATGTTTAGCTTACAATAAGTTAATATCCCAACTGCAGGTTGATATAACGTTAATTGGTTTTCTGATTTAGTAAAAACCTATTTCTGGCCCATGCTACAAGTTGCCCCTGTACCCCCCCTCTCCAATTCTCAATTTCTGGTCATGGCTTACCCTTAAACTTGGCAAGGTTTCTCAGGTCTTTGATGTAGGCAACTGTTCCCAGGGCCTGCTCAAAGCTTGGGAATAGGTGGGCTTTAAGCAAAGCGCTATTTATCTACTTTTTGATCCATTGATTATTTATTGACTGAATTCATCGATTGATAATGATGATTGGTATTGATTGATTATGGATTGATTGATTTAATAATCCTATTGCTAATGTTATTGATTTATATTGATTGATCAAACAATTTGATTGATTTATGGATTGATTGATTGATTGAACAATCCTATTGCTGATATGATTGATTTATATTTATTGATTGAACAAATGATTGTTGATGTGTTGATTGATTGATTATTTGATTGATTTATTGTGCAGCCATATACCTGCTCACCAATTGGGTAGCAGGTTGGTTGTTTAAATGCATGTTCAATTTCAATAAATAAGCCATGACCAAAAACGCCAGTTGGTGTTCAGCTGTTGTCTTTTATAATTAAAAGCATCACTCAATAATATTGAACATATTTTACTAATATGCTACCTGTATACATTTAACACGTATTCAAAGTTATAGAATTTATAGGATCTCTATTGTCCCATAAATTTCTTTTCCTCAAGGTCCAGTGCGCATTGATATTACTAATATTTATATCATGCAGATGTAATATCATATTCCCCTCAAAAACATTAATTTATCAATGAAACGATACGTTTAGAGATGACTGAAATAGTAAACGAGGCTTGTTGTGCAAAAATTCTACATTAACACGAGTTTGCGCTTCTTTTCCTCTCGATTAAGTCTATATTTTTGTAGTTCGCCCTTAGAATATAAAATAATTATAATAAATAATGGACTACATCCATGTTGGATTTTTTTTCTTGTACAAGGCAAGAAAAAGACGAGACCGAAACAC
Source organism: Magallana hongkongensis (assembly GCA_016163765.1). Classification (NCBI taxonomy): domain Eukaryota; kingdom Metazoa; phylum Mollusca; class Bivalvia; order Ostreida; family Ostreidae; genus Magallana; species Magallana hongkongensis. Next base: position 10,188,969 of record WFKH01003881.1, on the reverse strand, counting down.
AACGTCACTCAGAGTTCGAATATTTTATATGTAAACATTTACCTTTGTTTGTAAATTGGAAAATGAAACCAATTGCTTTCCCTTCTTTAAGATAAAACTTTATTCAATGTTTTTTTTTAAAATTTACCTTATTAACAACAACAAAACTCTTTCCACTAAATGTAATTCTGATATGATATTTCTTTCTTCTGCATCTATACATTTAACGCATTTATATGTCAATCTATTACCATATACTGTGTTCGACTCAACATCATCTACGACACAGAAGGTGTCAGTCGGCGAAGAAACGGGTGCTGTCAAGTGTGAATATTACAAAGACATGAAAGTGACGTCATCGTACGACGGACATGTGATGGAATATTATAATACCGTCCATACCCAACAAAGACTTTCTACTAAGATTGTACAATATTTTAACATTAATGAACATGATAACAAACACTTTCAGAATGAAACGAATGTCAGTAGAATTCAAAGTGCTGATGAGATAAGCAGTGTATCGTCTAGAAAAGAAAACAGTGCACCGCAAAGGACCTTACAAAGCTACTAGACAAAGTTTACACAACGTGAAAGAAGCGATCGAGAATGCAATTCTGAGTCCTAAAGTGATAATTATTTTGTTCTTATAAAGGAGGATAAACCCAGCCACAGCAACCTGATTGGTCAATCACCAAAGTAAAGGCCCAGTGTTGAGATATCTGAAACAGACAGGGAATATGTCGAAATAGTGGGGCATGAGAGCGACCGTAACTCACACATAAGTCAAGGCAGATCTATTTCTTCAGCATGTCAACAGACCAATCACGATGAAAATTCTGATAATACGTATTTTGTGTTAGTAAAACAATAAAAAAAAATATTTCCAGAAGTGGTCATGCACTCTAAACTCATCTAATCAGATGAATTACAAACACGTAATTTATCCAAAGATTTTTTGTCGTTTTCAAACATTAGTTTTGCTTAATTTTCAATCCATGCCTCGTCTATCAATAGTTATCTTTTAAACTCTATATTTTTTAATTTCAGTATATTCAAGTAAACAATGACAATACAAATCTATCATGTACAGTAAACCACTGATTTGTGAATAGAAATATGGTTTCTATTGTTGCAGAAAGATCTCTTCATTTACATATACAGTTTAAGATATATTGAATGAAGTAATTTTTGTCTTTAAGCGCGGGAATTTTTTTCAGGTTGAAAATATGCTCTCAGTAAAAACTTAATAGGTTTTTTAAACTGTAATTTTGACAATGGTATGAATAATAAAACTGTTTTATTACTGAGTGTTATTCTACATAACTGCAGTGTCCATTGTTCCCCTATATCAAATCAGCTTGATAAATCGAACTATATCCCATCCTATGTCCCAAATAAGAATTTCAGATAAAAGACTGTTTTGAAAAATCAATTGTGGAGGGGGATCACCCGTGGTATAAAAATGTATGAAATTAAAAAAAATGCTAGTGTATGCATATTTATTTGCATATTTTAAACCAAAGTTGACAGATCCAAAGTATCTGCCCCATGATTAACTCGCCCTACACTTTCCACTATGATGTTAATTAGTCAAACCGCTTTCCCGGGCACCCCGTTCTGGAAAGTTTTTTCTATCAAAACTAAAATCGCACCAAATTGTTCCATTTTATTTATTAACTTTTTTGTATTAACCAAAGATGTCCGATCCAAGGTATCTGCCCGCGATGCATAATGAACTCATCCTACACTTTTCACCATGATGTTAATTAGTCAACCCGCGTTCTTGGTTATCCTGTTCTTAAAGTTTCTATTCCATTCTCTCACAAGAGGTCGCGCTCTGCTAGCGAATGAGTTCTATCCATCAAAACAAAAATCGCGCATTCAAGAAACGAATTGCCTTATGTTATTTATTCAGCATTTGTCCTATCTTAATTTCTATGCATACTCTAAGTAAGTTCCCAGTAAAATATATTCACTCTTAACGTAATCATTAAAAATCTTTTAATTGCAAGTATATATTTTGATGCTAACTCCCACTGACTTTGATCCGCCAAAGCGTGTCCACCACCTTACTCTCATTTTTGCAAGTTTGGGCTGGTTTATCGAAAATGAAAGTATGTTTTTAATCAATTTTACAATAATTACTTATCAAGTGCAATTTAATTATATTTTACGGATATCATATCACACGTATTGAAATACCAAAGGTGTAAGCAGTTACTCTGACAGGCATTTTTTAGTTTATTGGCAAAATGTCTTAATTTATAAGTATGGATTTATTTTTTTAGAATACACATCTTTGTTTCAAAATAATAATTGTATAAAATTTGATGCGCCTAAATCATTACAGAATTTACAAAAGCTCAACAATGTTATAATCAAAACATTTATCTATTTGTTACTAAAGATGTACGTTTATAAATCACTATTATATAAACAGCATTATTATCTTAATTGTATAATATTTAGTGCTAAAATATTTGGAATAAATGTAGCATTAAATTTTTGCTTAGATGTATCTCATTTCTAGAAATTTCTTAATTAAAATAAAAATAAAATCTGAAAGATTAGAACAAAAGGAAGTATAAAATTTAAATTCATTAAGAGAGAACTTGGCAAGTATAAATAATAAAACATATGTATCTACTTCGTTTAAATAAAAATAAGTTAAAAGTTTAGAAATCGCACATGATTAAATCAACGAACTCATTGTCCTACAGAAAGGTTTTCAGTAGTCCAATTGCTCATCTTTAGGTACAATGTTTTGCGCTCTGATACGGTAAGCACTACAATAATAAAACTAAAAAAATATCGAAACAAATGACAAAAATCATAGGCATAATAACAAAACCTGCACAAACCTTTAGAGTAAATCGAGCAAGGACAATAGCCGAGGTCGAAATGCTTATTCTAAATCTATCAAATTGACTAATCATGCTTTCTTTTAATAAATTCAATTTAATAAACATTGATTTGAAATATTAACGATGTAAAACTCCCAACACAAGCACGCCACAAAAATAAACCCATGAAACATTAAATTAAAGCAAAAAGAACAAAATATATCACTCAAAATATCTAAAGCAGTCTGCACTTTAATAAAGATTTTTAAAAAAAGATAAAATAATCACATTGACTGGTCATCTAATTATCATATACCTGTATACTTTTGGATTATGACTTGTATTTTTAGAAAAGGGTTTACCAAAATACAAAACACATGTAAAATAAGTTTAAGTCACATCTTTAAAAAGACACCTCTAAGAATTATCCAAATGTTATAAATCAATGATTTTCTAAATGAAAAAAAGTATAGAGACATCAAATATTCTGGATATAATTTAATACTGGTTGTAACGCCTTATTTAATTGGCTAAACAAATTCATAAATACTATATCGTATAACATAACTTGCATGCCTACGTCACAATACAACGGGTGTGCAAAGGCTAAGATCTAGTAAATAAAAGGAACCCACAGATTTCTAAAATTTGAGATATGAATTCGTTCAATGCTGCTTAATAATAATAGCTTGACTATATAAAGTGTACTGGGGCTTAATTCTAGGATAAACACGGTGAAAAATCGTGTCATTTTCAATGCAATTTTAAGCAAATTAGCTACACATTTCGGGGTTTTTTCCGTTTTTTACGAATGAAATATATCCTGAATGCCCACAGTCTCTCTAAAAACGACATATATAATGTTCTTGACCTCTTCTTTAAAATGATATTAAATTTAACATAGGTATCGAGATTACTTTTTATACCGAGCGCAGCGAGAGGCGGGCGAAGCCCGACTCGCAAAGCGAGGATTAATGGTAAAACGTATATATAAGAAAATCAGTGAAAAATGAGAGTTGATTCAGGGGTACTATGGGCTAAAAAAATTTCTTCCAGCCCTGGGTGCCGCCATATTGGCCGCCATTATTTTTTTAAAGTTCGATCATTGATTGACTGGCACTTATCGATGTTTATTGCCCCTACATTCGATTTAAAACTTTCAATTGTTTCAATTGAAGGTAATTTAAATTTAAAAAAATTAAAGTGAAAGCCAGATAAGTTTTAATAGTGCTCCAATCAAGAAACACGACTAGTTCTACGTATATCTTATCAAATTATCAGATGGAAAATAAAAACATTAACATCAAGCAACTGATCTTTTAGATACTGTATAAAATATTCAATTTTATTACCGGTAGGCTACATATGAATTAAATTGATAAACAATGAAAGAGGAAATAAATTTTTGTCGGAATCACGTATTTCTCTTCGGCTATTTCCGAAGACAAAACTTGTACGTTTTACGTACGAGACATGACTTCAAAATGTAGACTGAGCACGCGACGTTTAGTTTAACTTTGGCTAATGATTTGAGTAGGCGGATCCTACTGTGTGGTTTCAAATAAATTGTTGTACAAAAATCAAATTGCACTGTGTTAAATCTGCGCTCGGTCCAACGGTCACATTGTTTACATATTAGGATTTCCAATGAAGTGTCAAGAAAATGTCTTATTTTCTATTAATTATCTTCTAATCATAAAATACGGGAAAAAGATATATCAAATCAATTATGACGTCATAATGGATCTAGCACCTAAAAGACACTCTGAAATTTTATACTAGATCTTGACCTTAAGGTAATGCGAAACACCTGTGAAATTAACAACTTGAAATATTTTCTCAAATACACAAAATAATTGCACAATTCTTTGTAAAAGTTATTTCAATCCATTACCTTACGAAAAATAAAAATCATACCCTTCATTTACTGAAAACAGAAAAAATCGAGGTACAGCGTATTTTGATAGTTTTGAAACTTACATTTTAATGGTGTTCATTTGAAATCTGTGCAATTTAGTCTTCTATTTGTCAAGAATGTATTACTTGAGTTCCTTTCATGGCAGAGACCTGAAATTTGGACATAGCCATTACAAGTGTTAGGACGTTATGCAAATCAAATATCAAGGTCTAACAAGGTCAGAGGTCAAATATGATAACATCATCTAGGGTTTATATCAATTCTTTCCTCTGTCAAATATATCTAAGCCTAAATTAATCTAAAACACAAAGTCAAATGTTCATTATTTTGATATATTTTGATAACGGGGTCATGGTAATCATACTGTTAAATTCTATTTAAATTTAAATAATGCAATTTCATATTAGAAACCTTTAGGTGTTGCAAATTTTCGTCTTAAAAGATAATTCACAAACGCTATTGTTACATAATATTACTTCAGAATGTACTTTAAGTTACCGCTTAAGATATATATTTGTTTCCTAAAGTAACAAAAAGGTCTTTTTGTATAAATAACAGCACAAACGTTTGTCTTATATGAAAAAAATAACTTGTTCAATGCAAAATCTGAGAATGGCTATTTCATTTAACACTACGCTGAAAGGAGATTGAAAAAGTAGGTTTGAGGAGGTGTGGAAAAAATCTATGACGTCAGATTTCTTTCATATTTCAAACATTCACAGGTCTCATTATGAAGAACAGAATATTAAATTTTCAGAAAATTGAAGGAAAATTTGGGCTTACCTGTTGTGTACTACCTTAATCCGCTTGAGGTTAGATTTCAATTTTGTACGAATAAATGTTATTGTTTTAAATAGTGGGTCTTATTTTAGTTGCTTAATTCAGATGTAGAAAATTAAATAATAAGAAATAAATTTAATTTCTACCTATGTTAAGCGAGTATATGTAAGGGTTGTTACGAGGGCGCGCCCGAGGCAACCGTGTAACAACTATTTTGTCTCATGGTCTTTGTTTTTTGATTGAAAAAATAAACTTATCAGAGTTTGATTGGTATGTACTGTTATTCGATAGACAGTTACACTGTTCTGAGATATATTCACCCTGGTCAAAATTTGTAAAAGTAGTAAACAAATGGGAGAGCAAAGGTTTCGTTTCATTGACATTTTCTGAAATAAATGATGTGATTAATAACAAAACTCCAATTATTTTTTTACTGAAAAAAAAATTAATTGTCATTGATATATTTTATGAAAATGGCTTTCTTGACCTTGATTGGTCCAATTATTAGTCAATAACACTTCCCATTCAAAATGACCCGTGCAGGCATCATTGATATACCACGGGCAAATAAGTCATTAGAGTGAAACCATGCGACAATAAAAATTGGCACAGTTTACGCTTTTTTTAAATAAACCTCTTTGCAGTTTATAGAGCATAAACTGCCCCAAAGTTATGTTATATCGTATAACATACATGTAGGTAGAAATGAACTTCATTTCTTATATATTAGTATGGTCATAGTTAAAATCATCGAAGACTAAACTAGATAAACATAAGTCTTTGCTGTCTTTTCGGTGAGAATGAATCTATATAATGTTAATATATGCTGCAATAAAATTAAAGAAAATGTTAGACAGATATGTATGTACCTCACATTTGTATGATATATCTAAAACAGTTTACAAAGGTCTTAATCAATTTTTATACCAATTTTACCGTCTAAAGCTACTCTAAAATGTGCAGGGCAAAAATGTTTCTCAATAAACCGCTTTCTTTGGTTGTTCAAAGGCTAATGACAGTGAAGATTACATAAACGGATAAGTTTTCTTTCTGCAACGATTGCCTCTTACGAAAAATAAGATTTCAGATGACTCAAAGCCCTCGGGAAAAAACCCTTCTCTTGTTCAACTTCCTCTCGAACTACATTACGAGCATTTTTTTGTTGCATCTTAAATTTTTCATGTGCTTTGCGTTCCATTTCCCTTCTTTCCTCTTCTTGCTTCTTTTCCAAATCCATTTTGTTCTTTAACAATTTATCTAGCCTTTGTTTTAATTCATCTTTTTTCATTCCCATTGATTGCCTCCTCTGAGCCTGTCTCTCACAAACTTTCATTTTAGTATCCTTACCAATTTCTGGTTTTTCCTGTTCATGAATTGCCCTTATTACTTCTTCAAGCTGCGTTTGCGTTTCATTAAGTTTATCAGTTTTCTCATCTAACTTTGGTTTATACTCTTTAGCTAACTTTTTTACAATATCTTTTTGCTCTTTTTTTCGTTTAATCTTTGCTTTCTGTATGATTTCTTCTTCTCTTTTCTGGATAAGCGCTTCAGCTTCATCATACATTTCATTGGTGTAGCAATCGCCTTTATTGTTTTTTATGTTTTCTGAAATCATTGACAATAATGCCGATACTTGTGCATCTTGCTCTTTCCCCTAAAGCTTGTTATTGAATGCAATTACTCTCCCACCACATTTTCTAAGAAACAGTTGGAGTTCATCCGGAACAGTTTTAATGTGATCTAACACATTTTTACCTTCGTCATCAAGATCATCTTTTCTTGTGAAAAGCACAATGAAATAATTGTAAATTTTGTCTCCGAAGTACCTTACAAAATGCTCAACAGTTCTCTTTTCTTCCTCGGTGTACCTTGTTAGACTAAGAACTAAAATGAAAGCATGGGGACCAGGTGATGTGATACCGACACATTTGAAAATTTCCTGTTGAATTTTATTATTGCTTTGTTTTGTATCAAAGATACCAGGAGTATCTACAATAACAATCTTACATCCAAAACGATGAGCATATTTTTGTGAACAACTACTTGTGACAGATGAACCAAACGTGTAGGAAGTGAACTCTTTTTCTCCAAGGATGGTATTTCCCGTAGCGCTTTTTCCTGATCCTGTTTTTCCAATGAGGACCATTCTTATTTCTTTCTCCTTCTTGTCACCCTCATCATCATCATCATCTAACATGAAGTTAAAAAATGAATAACCAAATGAATCTTCTGCTAATTAGGACATGTTTGGTTGTACCTACCCACCTCATCGACACATAAATAAATTGCAGTAATTGTATAACATTTTTCGTACATTAACATCTACATATAATTAAATTATACAACAAAATCATAATTGCACATACATATGCATATTATATACCTAAATACTAGTTATGAGAATAGAGATTGATACCGATGAGCGCTAATAACTTGTTGCAGCATTTGTCAAAGGTGTTTTATTATACCGAAGAATTTATCATTATTCAGTACAGGGTTTGTTTTGGTAAACAATTTTGAGTTGTCCAACTTTGAATTTACAAATGTAACATAACAAATCAGATATCAGAACTGTTTCGAGTTCAAACACGAAGGAAATAAAATGCTGATGGAAAAAAAAGATTCTATGAATATTACACATGAGCAACATAAAATGAAAACTACGTCATATGATATTAAAGAAGGCGTTATCGTTGCATATTCGTTGCATTTTTACAAAGAGAATTTTTCCTATATTTGCGTGTACAAAAATGGAATCTTTTTTTGGATGTTAAATGGTAACCTATAATTACTTATGGCATGGTGCGTGTTATTCGAATTCTTCTGACGCAGACCCCCTTCCCCCAAATCAAATTATTAATGAACACATTAACACATGTTGTTTTACAGTTATTGGTTTGCTTTCGAATATGCTCAATTTAAAATTCTGTTATAAACGTTTGTTTATAACAGAATTTTAAATTGAGCATATTCGAAAGCATATTCGAAATAGGTTTTGAAGCTTACCTGAGCTGAAAGCTCAAGTGAGCTTTTCTGATTACTTTTTGTCCGGTGTCCGTCTGTTGTATGTCCATCCGTCTGTAAACTTTTTACATTTTCGACTTTTTCTCCAGAACCACATGGCCAATTTCAACTAAACTTGGCACTAAGCTTCACTGTGTGAAGGAGATTCAAGTTTATTTAGGAATTTATGAAAATTTGTTTGTATTTTTAAAAAATCTTCCTCTTAAAAACCATTTGGCCAGAAAAGCTGAAACTTGTGTGGAAGCTTTCTCAGGTGGTGTAGATTTAAGTTTGTTCAAACCATGATCCCCGGGGGTAGGGTTGGGCCACAATGAGGGGTCGAAATTTTACATAGGAATATATCGATAAAAAAATTGAAAATCTTCTTCTCCAAAATCATTTAGCCAGAAAAGCTGAAACTTGTGTGGAAGCTTCCTCAGTTGGTGTAGATTCAAGTTTGTTCAGATCATGATCCCAGGAGGTAGGGTAGAGCAAAAATGGGGGGGGGGGGTCGAATTTTTCCATAGGAAAATATAGAATTTTTTTTTAAAAAAAATCTTCTTCTCCAAAACCAATCAGCCAATAAAGCTGTAAATTTAGTAAGAGCCAACTAATATAGTTTATATTCAAGTTTGTTAATATCATAATCTTCGTGGGTAGGGTGGAGCCATAATTCGGAGGGGGTGTCAAGTTTTTACATAGGTAGATAAAGAACACAAAAGATTAAAAACCGGAAACAAAAACATTTGCCTAGAAAATCTGTTACTTTAATGAGAGCAACCTCAGATGATGTTGATTTAAGTTTGTCAAAATCATGATCTTTAATAGTAGGCTTGGGGCACATTACGAGGTCCAATTTTATATAGGAAAAATTTCTGAATTATTTTCAGAACTCAAATGTTATGATATATGGTATTACTTATATGAAAACATGTTGACATATTGTTGACTCTTAATTGTTAGACTGTGGCCCTTGGCCAGTTTTTGGGCCTCACAAGGGGTTCACAGGGATAAACATAAGCTGAGTTGCTGGTTAAAACAACAATGGGCCAGCATTTTTGGCATACGGTACATACCATACCAGTAGTGTCAATTATTCCTATAAACTCAGATTGCCATTAAGCAATTAAACTTCATTTACTTTTAATAACATATTTTGTTTAATTTTCGATTGATGCTTCTACCTTACCAAATTACTTACACAGAAGACTGCTAAGCCATTCTAAGTGCGATCGTTGCTACTGACATGTATCATGATCAGAATAATATATTTGATCTATTTCATTCTGTACATAAGGAATAAAAATGAAACTACTTCATAATATACAGTTTTTACAAAAGATTGTAACAGAATTATGAGATTGAAGGCGTATTTTATTTCAACTAGCAAGACATGTAGAATTGAATTTGATATTTGATTAAACGTTGATAAGGAACGACTTATCTGAAATCAATTCTGGGGGTTTATGACGAACAAATATTGAAAATTTATGATTATGTTTACAATTTTTTTTTCACTTTAAGTAAAACATTTTCATTCAAATTTTCACTTGCCCGATCAGACAAGTAAGTTCATAGTTTCACTTGCCCAAAGTCAGATGAAACTTGCCTCGGGCAATCGGACAAGCGTTAATGTCGATCCCTGACGGGTTCAAAGTTTGATGTAGGTTTATATGTTTAAGATCTTCTTGAAAATTGGAATGCTCAATATGTGATATATCATCCTGTCACAAAAGAGGCTTAATATTTAACATGAGAATATTCGGAGAAAAACTTGAAAATCTTTTTAAACAGGATCTATTCTACTACATTGTCATGATATTTTGTATATGAATCCATAAAGCTGATTTAATTATGGGTATTGTTGTCAAGGTGAGCAATATGGTCCATGGGCCTCTTGTTGGTTTGTCTTATCATCCGAGCATAACATAATAATTTATTTCTGGATGTAAAACCGCAGACCTATATTATTTGCCGATGGAGTATAGCATCGGATTAATATTTTTAGGTTTATTAGTCTGATCAATTAAAACAAACATCAATCAATTTATATTTCATTTACTGTGACACTCTGCTAGGCCAAAATAATCATGAAAAGCAGACCAATAGGTTTAGATATGTATGCTCATACATTTTTGAAAATAGAATACTTTCATCTATACCTTTCTTTTTCCTTTGGAAATCTGGATTTGAAGCACCCGGGGGTACATTCTTTGATTTTTCTTCGAACGTTCCAATAATTTCTTTCACATTTGCTGTTTAACATAGGAAAATATACAAATTATCTTTTTATCTATCAAATAACATGAAATTTATCTTTTTTTAAAGAATTAAAAAAGCAGGTAATCTGATATTATTTCTTATTGGACTGCAGAAATTGTTTATCACAAACTATACAACTAGCGGATGTAATAATCAATTAATCATGAGATATCAACTTTGCCTGACTTTAAAACTGATCTGATTAATAGTTATGTTAAGATAGTTAAAATGTTATCAAGAGTCAATAATAAAGAACTAAAAAATCATGAGGAAATTATATAATATTATGATATTTCAGGTTTAATGATACCACAAACAATACGTAAAATATGGCCATATTATGATTAGAGGAAAATCAATGCTATAATTTGTAAATGGAATATTAAATGCTTTCTTATTTATTCAAAAATTTTGCTTACCTTTCTCAACATTTTGGTTTGAATGCTCATTTTCTACGTGTTCTTCTGATTCTTAACAATAGAGAAACATTGACATTAATGCAGAAACGTTACCAAATGGATACCAATTCCATTGTTAATAAGGATCTTAATTAGTCAGTTTAACTATATAAATCTTAAGCTGAATCTAATATTGTTAAAGCAATTTACATTGCGTATCAGGTTACTCGCTTGGCTTTCCAATCAAGTAATTAACCATCAAATTATTACGTAAAAAATGAAAAAAAAATCGTCGTATATATATTAATAAATATTATTTTTTGTAGTAGGGTGGGTAGAGATCAAAATCAAACATTGAATTAAAGTGAAATAAAAGAAGAAAACCATTTAAAATACGTTGTTTCAGATGTATAATTAATACGCGTAGAATTAAGTTGTCATACAAATGTTGTTTTCACGCTAAATATAATTTATTTTATATTAACATGTTTTTAATAAACATAAGCTTAATTTAACAGATGACGCCACCGTGTTTTTAAAATTCTTGATTTTAGAGAATGATTTTTTGGCGTGATTCTGTAAAATGAAATGAAATAATACTGTAAATTTTGATTACGTTTAAAAATTTCCAATACTTATTGTTGAATTCTGAAAGTCACAAATAACTTATGTTCATCAACTACAATTTATTTAAATGTTATAATATACACGCATATTATCTATATTCTGAACTACAAATCCGACGAGAGGATTTATATAGGTAATTTCTGTTTCCCAATTAATATTTATTTATTCAATAAAATTTGGTTTGAACTTTTACACTAGATCTCCTATTTTGACCCAAATTTTAAAACAGTTAACATGACGTTAAATGAGCATCTCCGAAATGAATGGATTCATGATTCAAATTCGTGTCATGTTTTTTTTTGTTTTGTTATTTTGACAGGTTTTTTTTAAATGTTGAGAGCTGCAAATTTTCAATGCTTTTATGCACACTTTTGCAGACGCAATTCTACCGCAAAATAGAGAAAACAGTATTTGTATTCTTTTTCTTTTTGATTTTCGTTTCTGTGTGCCTTTGTTTACTTCAATGGCGCATCTGTTCAGTATATCACGTGTAGTCGTCGAACAAGTAGAAATTTTTGGAGAGCGACAGATTACACGGAACGACACTATATTGTATCATAATACGATAATTTATCATATGATATGGTACGATACTATATCGTATGATATAGTATTGTTTCATACTATATACCTATTTACTTGCTATGAGGACGATAGCATGTTTATTGTCCCCAGACAGCAACTATTTCACGAGGCGAAACCGAGAGAAACTTGCTATCGTCCGAATTGTCATTATACAAAGAAAACTTTATTTGTCGGCGATGCAGGTTTTCTTGATGATAAACAAATTAGAGTTATCGGACTTTGAATTTAATGTAGCGACTCGGATTACGTCAGAGGTGTTCGGAGTTTAAAAACGAGGGAAATCGAATGCCGCCGGTAAATAGTTCCGATGACTATTCACCATGTGCAGATAGCACGGAAAATATTTCACGGTTAGATAGAATAGCACGTTTATTCGTTGTAATTTTACATAGAAAATATTCATAGATGTATAATAACATATGATATTGTATTATATCATGCAATATTGTGTATTGTCTGATATTATAAGAATAAAAAATGTATTATATATTTCTATAACACATCATACATATTGGACGAGATCAATAAGGGGATTGCTGAACCCTTTGCCTCGCCGTCTGTGAGATTGATCAACCCGATATATTCCGTAGTCAGTCAGTAACAACCCAATAAGTAATAATATTCAATGCAGCTGTCAATTTCGAATGTATTGCACTTACGTTTGCTGGTGTCCCCTGTTTCCAACGAGACTTTATGTTCTTCAAGACATATAAGACAGATATGATAAGTCTAAGACAAGTGCTAATTAATGGTAGGTTTGATTGAAATCATAGAAGTAAAACTACAAAGGAAAATAAATGTGCCAAAAAAAAAATATAAACGGACGGATGTGTTAAAATGACAAGCGACTTTTATTGCAAATTAATTTAATAAATCTACGATATTTTTCAGCTTATGATCTAACACTAACCATTTTTGGTGTCTCCTGCTTTCTTCTCGTTGAATTCGTGTTCGCATCTTTCTCCTAAAATTATTAGAACAATGGTTTTACTAGTATTCAATATTCTTAAACATATCAATTTCACAAAGTATAGCTGTCTTTGAATGTACAAGGTGTGTTATGTATTAGAATAATTCCCTAACCCCCTAATACACAATTTGTTTTACTTTCAGGGTCCATTGTTAGTGCACTTTATGACCATATTACTTTCATAAATCATATCCATTTACGTCGGAGTGTTTTTCTTTAATTAACAGCATAGGTTATACAAAAATAAATAAATAAATAAATAAATACAAAAATTAAAACTTCACAAATTTAAAAGTGCTTGCCTATGCATAGTTTTTACAGAATTGTATATCTTCTGTTGATTTAAAAAATTGTACAGGTTTCTTTGATACCATTTTTTTATCAATAATGAACAGGAAGCGAACATTTCCTATGTATGGACCTTTTTGATATTAAAATGAAATTCTGTTAGTTACAACATACATGTAGGTAAACATGAAAAATCTAATAGGGAGGGCGGAAAGGCCCTCTGTCCTCCTTACCATGGTTTTTTTTTTCATCAAATTCGTGGATAAGAAAAAAGACAATCACATATTTTTTTACTAGTTTGTTACAAAGGATGACATCCCATTACACGTTTGCGGCTTTTTTATTTACTATGAACTATAAAATGATGCTAGAAATTGAAAGTTTTTAAATGAGAGCGAATGAAATTGACAAAAAGCAATGTTTTACACATTTTCGATAATTTTAAACTCAGTAGTAGTAATTTTTTTCTGAATTGCGACCCTGTCCTTGAAATAAATCAAACTGATTAAAAATAATGGGACGTTGTATAATAGACGATATGCAGATCAACAATTTGAATAGATCGGAAAAGAATCGCTTATCTATATAGTAACATTTTCAATCGCCAAAATCTCACGAGTTGAGGTAAAACTTTGCAATAAAAATGACACCCGCTGAAAATTATTTTGCAAATACTGTATTCACCCAAATGATGATAAAAGACAAATATTCATTCACGTCGCACACGCTTACCAAAATATATATCACGTGACAAGCACGATACAAACGAATATGATTATAAAAGGTCAAGCAAGCTCACAATAGGTAAACACTGTATTTTTCATTTTTTAAAAAGTTATATATGAGCACAGTCAAGTACATTTATATCCTTTTACATACACATATATTTTCATAAAACTCAATGACCAGCTGGAGGAAGAATATGTATTTATTGCGCCCGTGAACTTTAAGGGCATTCAAATGGGCAGAGGAGCTAAAAGTCTAAGTGGGTTGTATGCCAACACTCAACCCCACATATAAACTGTTGCGAATCTTCTAGTTAATTGTTTGCTTGGATGTAAATGATAATTTTTTAAAGGTACACACATCAAAACATTAGGTAAAACAATGTGAAACAGAAATCTTGACAATTATTATTTTGTATATTTATCAGTGGTTGTATTTTACATTATCTATTGTTCAAAAAATTTATCAAGTATGTTTACTTAAGACAAAAAAAATTTACATGTTCTATTATATTAAATTATCTAATCCGGCTTATACATTTATAACTTCAGGGTCATGGCATGTTATAACTCACTAAGAAAAAAATATTACGCATTTTTCTCAAAATGTGTTAAATATGGGACCAAACAAATCGTAATCATTGTAGTCTTTCTGAAGCCCCCCCCCCCCCCAAAAAAAAAAAAACCCTAGTATTTTCTAAATAAGGTGAACTTGCCTCTAGCTTTAATTTCCTCTATGTTTTTGATAATCAGTAAGCGGTTTCCAAGAGGTAATTTGAGTTCTGTCAGTGTCTCTTTCAATTCCGTGTCAGACAATAACATCAACAATTTGAGCCCCAGCTCATTTTGTTTGAATAAGTTTACATGAATTTCCAGTCCCAAGTCTTGCAATAACTTTTCAATTGATTCGATTTCCATAGCTACAAAAGAAAACAAACTCAGCCAATTAAACGAATTATTTTGTTTTTAAATTATGAGGAGTATAAGAAATATAATTGAAAAAATTGATCATTCTCTCTTCAACTACACCAATGATGAGCATTTGAATATAAAGATATGAACTCGAGTTCCTCCATATGACAAATTTTCCGTATGCTTAAAAAAAAATACAACAATTACACGATAGTCTCTTATTGATCAAATAAATCAATTATTTGACATTTAAAAATATCTCTCTAAATATAATTTATTCACGGTCATCTGAAGATCTCGAATTTTCGAAACAGTTAGTACTGCATTCCGATTCTTAAGGACAGGACAACATGTATTGACATGTGCAGCTTGTCAACACATACAATCTAGTCTTTTATTGCTATTTCTAATTTTCTCTCGAAATCAGTAGATGACATACTACCGTATTCTTTAATCCTGTCTCAGCCAACTGGAATTTACCACAATATCACGTTTTGGTGTAATTCCAGGTACAACGTTTCAAATTCAAATATTTACCGGCCACCAGAAGGCGGTCGGTTATATGATATGAAAGTCTGAAGTAGCTTTTCGTTTTTTGAGTTAATATAAACTTCTAAGTCAATCAGACGCTTTTTCTACTTAAATAAAATACACAATATTATGTAGGAAATGATTTAGAGATATAATGAGATATTTAACCTACTTGTGAAAATTTTAATTAAATGATAAGCAGTTAAAGCTTTACAACTTAGCATCAGAGTTTCAAAATGTTGAACGTACCTCACTGTCAGACTGATTTTCTGAAAATTTTAAATGTCCTCTATAGGAGTTTTATCTTTCAAATTTATCTCAAGATTTTAAACCTATAAAATGTTTGCTTTTGATAGTTGAGGTTGCTTTATTGTAAGTTGATTAAGTCACTACATATACAGCTAGAGAAATTCAATAATGTTAATTTAAAAAACTGACATTATTTAGCAATTTCTTATTCTTTCATTTTAAAAAAAAATTTTTTTTAGTTTGGGTTTTCTGTATACATATATTTCGTTCATAAAAAAATGTTCTTGTATAAACTCTCTAAATACGAATAAAATTTAAAAAAATCAAATATAATAAAAGATTATTGTGTGAAGTAGAATGAAAGGTATTGACTAATATAGAGACCTGAATAAAATATTCTATAAATAATCTTCAAAGACGCACTATCTATGAGTAAGTTGAATTAATTTGCATATGCGTTCATGATAATGTTAAGCACCATATTCATATGCGTTGTCCGTTTAGATCCTATTTAAAGATTTCCTATCAAACAATGATAGCCAGTGACATTAGTAACATATTTCCATTGATTATTATTCATAAGATTTCCCAAAAAGATTTTTTCAAGTTTTATAGCGACAACGTAGTTGAAAGGAGAGAAAAAGAAAAAAACATTTTATACAAGCCTCAAACCATCTTTAAACAGTGATATAGCAAAAAAATAATATGTATCTGTATTTACTTTGCTTAACTCTGCAATAACATGAACGTTATAAACTGTTTCCTTATACTATACTATATCCTTATACTATATTGTGACGTCATTGTATTGTTTGTATAACATCATGGATTTTAACGTCACTTGTTTTTAAATGTATTGTATAACGTCTGAGGAAGAAATGAAAGCGCTTACGTTTTACGATCAGTGTTGTTATTATTTTTATTTTAATATTTATTGCCGGCCGGACACTGTGTCTTCTCGTAGATATAGATATATAGATATATATATATATATATATATATATATATATATATATATACTGGATGTGGGGAACACTATATTGGTTAAACCTGGGATACCCTCAGACATCGAATGACCGTCCACCGACAACAAATTCGTAAAAGAAAATACCAGTGCACGGCTGTTAGCGGACACCTCAGAAACTGTGCCAAAAACATTTTTCCGAACTTAAAAGTGTGTCCTATCTATAAATTTTATAAAACAACAACCGAAATAGAACGTGAAACAAAAGAAAAACATTTCATTTCATTATAAAAACCAGAACTGAATGCATTATAATTATGAATGTTTGATTATAATTATTTAATGTTTTTCATGTACAATTATAGAATATTTGAAAATATTTTATGTTTTTCCCGTACTATTATAAAATGCTAATGCTATGACGTCAGAATGAACTCTGAAAAGCGCAACATGTACTTGATGATATATGACGTCACAATGATCATTTGAAATTAATGTACCTATGGTGATTGCTCAAAACTCCTGAATATTACTATGAAACCGGTAGAGTTTTGAATCGACTTTCCGTTATTTTTTATTTTATATATATATATATATATATATATATA
>WFKH01003881.1:10160063-10171224 GCA_016163765.1 Magallana hongkongensis | reverse complement strand
CATTTGAAATTAATGTACCTATGGTGATTACTCAAATTTCCTTTTTATTACTTTTAAATATGTATATTTATATATCTATATATATTTATTTATATATATATATATATATATATATACCTGAATATCCCGGTAAACCTGAAACAACTGAACATGATCCTGAATCTTTTGAATGTATTGAACTTGTATATACTGAAGAATCTGTCAATTCTGTCTGTTGATATTTCATTATTGATTCCTCTAGATCACTAAAAAAATCAGGATGAATTTTATTCATTTCTTCTTTGTCTGGGACTTCTTGAAATATTGGTAACATGTTTTTGTTTTCTGTCAAATTCCCTTTGTTATCATTGAATCCACCTGGATGTGATTGGTCAAAGTAGGTATTCCATTTCTTTTCTGTTTAATATAAAATAGCTATGAATCATTTGTAAATCATTAATTTTTAGCTGAAGTTTTAGTAGTTTCACTATTGTCAATGTAAACCCTGCATATAAAAGCCATAAAAACAGAAAATATTGCATAGTTATCTTCCACCTACGACGGATGCCAACATCGTTGATATATATTATCAATGCATAACTGCCGCTATAAGTATGTAAAAACAAAATTTCATTATTCAACTTAACCTGTAAACATAGTCACTCAAATGAAAATAAGTTTTGCAAAAAATAAAGTAATTATTGTTGATTTATTCAGTTTCGTGACTGCTTAAATTTTGTTGATTTTGTTAATTTTGTCAGTTTCCTTACCTATGAAATTGCAGTTAAAAGAAAATGTCTTTAAATATCTATTTTAACAAATCGTCGAAATTACGTGTATTGTTTTTGCAACTCCCCAATAATCAAATGATTGCACAGTAAATGAATTTACAATGTTATTATTTCAAATGAGCAAAATGTTTCAGTATCGTTCTACAGTTCTGAACATAACCAATTTTTCACCAAGAAAGACCCATAAACTGACCCCGAGTCTGCTTAAGATCTGCTCGGGTCTTTTATGGGTTTATTTAGGGTCTGTTTTTGGGTCCGCTTTACGCTTGAAGTGTAAAACACTCTAAAACACTGTAAGCCCCGCCCTTGAGATATATATATATAAATATATATATATAAATATATATATATATATATATATATATATATATATATATATATATAATTTTCCAATAAAACAAAAAACCGGTACAGTTTTAAAATAATTTAAAAAAAAAAATTTCCAGAATAAAATCACAACTCGATCTGACTGCAAACGTTATCGCCATTCCTGGCTCTTCATGCAGTTATGTAAAAATGACCAATATGTTACGTAGTAACGTCAATAAGCAAAAGGTCATTGTGACGTCACAGTAACGAAAAAGTAGCGGAAAGGTAAAGTCACAGAGCAATCTAACTACCATCCTCCCCTACTTTTAATGGAATTCCAAATGGATTAACTACCCTTATCAGACGAATCTGTTCTTCTGATAAAATCTTTGAAGAACAGAGCATGATATTAAAATCCCATCTGAGTAATCGAGGCTATAAAGCCAACACAGTGCAATATGCAATTGATGAGTTTGGTACAAAAGACAGGAAACACTTTTTGCAATACAAAGAGAAAACAGACAAAAGCAGGGTTCCACTTGTCACTACATATCAACCCGCCTTTAAGAACCTTAACAGCATCCTTAGATATAATATATTCATTCTTTACACTAACGTAGTAATGGTTAACTTTTTCAGAGATCCGCCAATGGCTGCGTTTAAACACATAAGGAACTTAAAGGACATTGTAGTAAGAGTGAGATCAGACAATCCGTTACCAAATGGTGGTTTTAAACATGTTCAGATGTCAGATGCCTACTGTGCAAGCACAGCACCAACACGGATAGTTGTAAAAGCTCCATCACGGGTCGCACTACAAGATATTTGGCAACACGTCTTACTGCACAGACAACTGTATCTATCTCAGTAGTTGCAAAGTTTGCTATAAGCAATACATAGGGGGAACAGGTGACCTCTGCAGAAGAATTAATAAAAAACCACCGCTCCACCAAGAAAGACTAAGAAAATCATAGAGCCTGTCGGGGAACATTTTAATATGAGTGGCCATAAATGGGAAGACATGACAGTAGTGGTTATTGACCATAATCTTCATTGGACAGACGCGAAGAGGAGAAGCAAAGAAAAGGTCTGTGTAAGATATTTGTGCATAAATGTTTACTTTTTGGGTGCTCTGTAAGTTGTTCCAAATTCTAGAAATTTTCTAATTTTTATAGTGGGACTCAAGCATCTTCCTAGGTGAAGGGTTTTATGATCCGCTCCGAATCTCACAAACCCTGGACCGAATAGACAAAACATATGCAGGTTTACAATTGCACCATCTAGTGAGAGTACTACTTTGTGAACTTTTGTGAACTCTTGTTTTGACCAATCAGAAAATCCGTTTTAAACAAAAAACTGTTGCAATATTGCTGATCTCATTAACAGGTTGTGTATTGTTATCAAATTTTTAGAAAAGATGGGTTCACTCGGACTAAACTTCGATATCAGTAAGTCAATTACTTAATAGTAAATCTCAATTCTTTTTGACAACGGCTCAACATTGATCTATGTACATTAATATCATTCTTGAAACAACGTTTGTTATGGGTAATGCAAAGGTTTCAAACCCCGTCAAACTATACCTGCCAAAAGCCAAAACAAAAAGTTAACTATTTGAGTGACATTTTGGTAGCAGGTAGAAAGGGCACTCAAGATTGTGCTAATCGTACGTCAATTTAAGGTTCTATCTGTTTATAGTTCAGAGTTCAATTAGCACATGAAAAAACTATTAAGTTCACAAACAATTTAGTCTACTTAGGTTAAGAAAATGACACCATCATTATGGCAACTCGAATACTTGTGGAAAAATTAATGCAGGTCAAATCACAGCTTTTGTTTCTATTAGCTTAACGTAGGGTTACATTAAAAGTGATTCAATCTCTCGCAGGTTTTCTCATTTTTTGTATTAGGGCTATTCATCTGGTAGGATTTTTGTAAGAAAACCTTACGATTCTACGTGTGGGCTATCAAAACGCAACACAAGCCATGGGTTAGCTTTGAAAGAAAGGCAGACATACAGATGGGGTTTATGTTTTTTATATTGTTTTATTAGATTCACACCATAGTAAATTATAGATTTTACCAATAGTTTTGAATATGAGTTTTTACTGTTGAACAGAAAATATAAAGTTAAATTATGACAATCCTGCATAATCAATGGGCATATATGCACTGGAAAGTGCTGTAGGAAGAGTCAGAAGTCGTTGAGGACATTACGTTCCTCGAGCTAGTACCTATTGCCATTGCATTAAGTATTACTGGTAAGAATAAGGCTGGCAAAAGGATTATTTTTTATACAGACAACATAGCCCTTGAAGTCTAGAGGTGCACTTGCTATCAAAGTTTGCAAGGATTGGTGTACAATATCCAGTTTAAGGCAACACATATAATGGATCTTGATAAAGCTTAAGCCGATTCTCTTTTTCGACAGCGTTGGTCAGGATTCCGGACAATTAAGCTTCCCACAATCGTAAAAAGAGTCATCGGTTATTCCCCATCTTTTTTTCAAGTCATCTCCAACTTAGATCTCAAGAGCCTTTGAGAATAGTCCGTGTTCGACAATGCAAAGAAATTGTATGGAACTACCATTAATGCTTTCAATTCCTTTCGTAGTGATTATTAAGTTGAAAAGACGCCACTCCATCCTAGTCAATTGGTAGGTTTTGTTTCATACCTGTCCTATAAGCAGTTTTGCTTTAGTACAGTCAAATCATACATATCAGGGATATTGCACTATTTCAAGATCTACAGTTTTTCTGACCCAACACAGTCATTTATACTTAAGAAACCATGGTCTTGTTTAGTCGTAGGACCGAATTTGAAAACTTGTGCAGCATCTGTTTGTTCAATGCCTGCAATAAATCAACCCATAAATCTACCCTGTTCTCGGGAATATTCTTGACTGCATTTTCAAGTATTTTAGAATGGGGGAACTATTTCATAATTCAGTGCACGATCCAGGTCTAACTATTTAATTAGGGGATTTAACCTACCTTGCACATAACAATACGGTGCACAATTTCCTTTGACATTCAGAAATCGATCGGGAAGAAAAAGGTTCAACTTCAAAATTAATACAAAGATATTATTATTATTATTATACAAAATTTATAAAGCACCATATATAATTTATATTATATTACTCTACTTCGCTGTACATATTAAAGTTATGGGCATAAGAGCTAAGAACATAGAGAATATACCTCAATACACTAAATTAAAAACTACATAAATATATAATACTTATTATGTTTACATGTAAAAATAAATGCTGTGCTGTCTCTGTACTCAATAAAATAAAGTTTAAAATGCGTAAATATTTAAGAATAGTCTGGATAAGCCTTGGTAAAAAGAATTTTCGATAATTTTTAAAACGAATAAAATTTTTCTCTAATCTAAGATTTTGGGAAAGATTGTTCCACAGTGTAGAACTGGCCACGTCGAACCGCCTGTCACCATACAACCTAGTCCGCGCACGCGCCTTAACAAGGAGCATGGAGCTCTCTGAGCGCAGGGACCTATTTTGCTTGTAGACCTGGTCCAGTTCTTGTATATACAATGGCGATGTTCTGTGTAAGGCTTTGAAAGTCTGTAGTTTCGGCTTATATTGAATTTGCTGCTCGATTGGGAGCCAGTGAAGCTTGACTAGCACTGGTTTTCCCTCTAATCTAAGATTTTGGGGAAGATTGTTTTACAATGTAGAACCGGCCACGTCGAACCGTCTGTCACCATAAGACCTCGTCTGCGCACGCGACTTAACAAGGAGCATAGAGCTCTCTGAGCGCAGGGACCTATTTTGCTTGTAGACCTAGTCCAGTTCTTGTATATACAATGCCAATTTTCTGTGTAAGGCTTTGAAAGTCTGTAGGATCAGCTTGGATTGAATTTGCTGCTCGATTGAGAGCCAGTGAAGCTTGACTAGCACTGGTGTTATGTGGTCATATTTCCTATAGTCTGTCCCAAGATATTTATGCAGCACATTTGGTCGGCTTTTAAAAAAAAGATACATACCTGTGAAAGAAGTGCAATTAAAATCGATGAAAAGAAAAATTTCTAAGATATCTTCATTGACACATCATCATTTTTCACTCGAAAAAAAAATCACAGGATCGAAAATGGATTTGTTACGGAGATTTATTATGGGGAATGTTTACATCTTTGCTCCATTCAGAAGTCACTCGGAATACCTCGCGCAATTTTCCAACGTTATCATCCGAGCTTACTGCAATACAAAATCCCCGAGGACATTACATTATTTAGTCTTGTACTGTATTGGCTGATAAGCTTACGAGGCGTTTCAACTGAGAAATTTGGGAAATTTTCATACTTTTGAATGAACATCGTTTGATCCCTGAGGTATTTATAAATATCGAGTAATTAAGCAAAATGTGAATCGAGGATATCTTCGGTTAGAATACAGTATGTGTTATGATCCTAGCAGCTGCATTTTGAATCCTTTGAAGTTTTGACAAGGAACTGGTAAATACACCGTATAGTAAGGCATTGCCGTGGTTCAAACGAGAGGTCACAAGCGAGCATACAAGGGTTTTACTATCGCTTCCTGATATTAGCGGTCGAATGCGACCAATGTTCCGCAGTTGGTGGTAACATGATTTTGCGATGTTTCGAATCTGGTGAACCATGTTCAGTACCGAATCAAAAATGAGACTTAAATTTTATACAATTGATGAGACGTTAATTTTGTTGTCGTCAAAATTGATGTTGAGTTCTTTGAAGTAATTGATTTTGTGATTTAGAGCGAAGACAATTAGCTCTGTTTTTTTCTTAATTAATCTTCAAATAGTTAGAACGCATTCAAGAACTAATATCAGACAGGCAAATCTGCAAACGAGATGCTACATCTATCTAGTTGCTAGTAGGTGTTTTTGCCATATACAATTGAGCATCTTCGGCATAGCACTGAAAATCCATGTTGTGTTTACGGCAAATATCACATTGGTTTAGCAAACAGACTGTATAGCTTACTAAACCAAATAATAAAACTGTTGTAAGCACCATGTTAGAAATTAAGCCTGATTAATGTCAGAAATGACATTTTTTTTGCAATTGCCGTTCACTTCTATAGGTGAGTTGGTTCCGAAGGTGTAAAGTTCCAATAAGGTCAATGTTCTGTGCTTTATTTATCTAATTACTTCATTTTGAACAGGTATCTGTCAATTAGTTTTTTACCACGGGATTAGCATTGACCGTAGTGTACCAGAATATAAAAGATATCAATGATCGGTATATTTCTCACTCAAATCAATTGCTTATACATTTTTTTTTATCATAAGAGCTTTCTAAAACTCGTTTTATAACTGAAGAGTTACCTTTTGGAGGTTCAACGTAGATAACATATAGGTCAATGATGAGATAGTCGATGTTTAGTTTGCGAAGTTTGCATTTGTCCAACGGTCCCAACTTCAAAAGCTTACTCAAATATACTTCCTTTATAGATAGAACTATAAGAAAGCTATTTGAAGGGCAATATCCAATTACAGCAATATCCTCTGAAGAGCATTCCAATATAACTGCAACTGTTTCTTTAATTTTTTCAATCTGTTTTGCACTGTATTCTGAAAGATTTCCCCGCACGTGAAACTGAGCGTTCTTATAGCCATTTTCTGTGAAATAAAATATAACTGAATGAGAGTGCTGGTAACGTTTTTTTTATACATATATTTTGAAAATTAAAAGCTGCAACCGTTTAAGGACACACGAGACGTTCCTCAATTTTATATAATTTTCCTTGATATATCATTCCTTATTTATTAACATTTAAACCTGTTAATTCCCAAAAATTCAGGGTACATTGCCAGGCTCTTTGCGGAGCTACACTACCTAGAATGTTCCTTCAAATAGCATGAAAAAGGATTTGAATGTTTATATATAAAGTCATATTTTATATTTTTAATTGAACTCTTTATATCTAAATAAAAAAGTATCATATAGCATGAAAATATAATTATTGGATTACTTAGTGGAAACCTTCACATTGTGGAGATAGGAAAAATAGAAAAAATGGAAGATAAGTCGCGTCTGACCTTAATAGAAACAACAGTTTTGATAGTATTCTCGGTAGTTTACTCTAACTATATAAATGTCTATCGACAAGTTGTCAATATTTAAAGTATAAGCTCGTCAAAAAAACGACACAGAAAATGACTGGAGTTGAGGGTGACTTTGATTATGATGTCCCCAAAGAACGAAATATTGCCTGACTGGCAATATATATGCTCACAAGAGGTCTAATATAATCAAAGTTTCCCGAACACAAAAAACAATATCTGTTTTTCTATATGTAAAAACATAACAAAAAAATTAGTAAGGGTTTGAAAAAAATCGCCGTAATTGTTCAGTTAAGTATGCATCTAGAATTCACGAATTTTCTTCTGCTCAGTCAGTTACCTTAATAAAAAACAAACAAAAAACAAAAATAAAACAAACAAACAAAAACAAAGACCATGTGCATCAAACAGTCTCCGTTGATATTTTGCCGCTTTAAATGTTATTTTACAAAATTTCTATCTGTTTTTACCCCTAACATAGTTGTATCTGTTATTATAGCAAACAGTTGCATTGCACGCATTTTGTCTACTTGTCTACTTGATTTGGCTGATTGTCTAATGTCACATGTCACTATGTTGTGTAGTAATGAATGTATATTCACGTAACCATCAAAAATTAAAAGCTATTTTTTGAGTCAAGGCTAGTACACAATCTTTCCAAATCTCCGTTGGATATATTTGGAGAAACCCCATAGGTTCCTTATAGTAGCCATTGTAGTTAAGGGGTTTGAAACTTTGTCATTTGTTTTCGTCATGTATTTTGATTGCCCCTGTATGGGTCTACCCATACATTGGAGGAATTATTCATAGCCATAGATGTACAGTGACATGACGCCCAAATGTTTGGGAGCATACAAACGAGGCCCATATGCTACATTGATCACCTGAGCAACATTAGCAACAATAAAATCGGCTTTATGGAGTATATGATATTGAGCCCGTTTTGTAACTGTTTTTTTTTTTCATAGTCATAACACATATTAAGCATTGCAATTCTCAATAAGATCTTAAGCAACTTTCCATATGACTATAAACCCACATTAAATTTACGTGGTCATAAAATTTTTCAAGAGCCTAAACAACTGAGAAATAATAAATGTAAATTGCTTGCATATAAATAATATATGATTAATTATAACATTTGAGTTTTGAGATTAAAATTTTTGCTATGTAAAAAGTAGACCCCCGCCGTTGTGGCACATCACTTCTGCCCATTAGGTTTTTGAGAAGATATGTTTATAAAAAAAATCCCTATTAATCATTTTCAAAACAATACGCCACCACTACCTAATGATGCTTCCATACATGTTTCAGCTTTTCTTGCCAATCGGAGTTTGAGACTCTTTGCTCTTCATTCTCGATAGCGATTTGTACTAAAGCCCAGTGGTTTTGGAGATGAAGTCGAAAATGTAGGAAGTTTACTTAGGGACAGACAGACAGACGGACACCAAACAAAACGTTATCTGAAAATCTCACTTGAGCTCTCAGCTCAAGAAAGCTAACCAGGGAGTAGTTTGTTTTCCCTTTTGACCCATGGGTTAACCCTGCAACATCAAATACTTTTGCGCAAAGTGTGTATTACTTTTATGCAGTGATTTGCTAGCATAAAAGATAGAGAAAAATGCCGATAATTGGAGTGGTTAAAATAGTAGAACATTGGTAGTTTAATTCCTACAAGCGGCAGAACATCACCAAAGATAATTTGATACCAAAATATATCATGGAATGATCTGGCCACTACATGTAACTTGCTGAAATTAATTGACCACTGATTCAGGTATTCTGGAGAGAGTGTATTTAATATGACCAAATATGAAAGCTTAAATATGGGTCCATGATGTAGGCAGTCATCTGAATGGAATTTTGTATTAAAACCGTACATTGTAGGTTAAAGCTATAATTATCAGAACACAACTCACACTCATTGATCTGTGCATTGTTATAATGTATGCCATACTAAAATGCACCCTATGAACATATTTGGCAGCAAGAAATTTTGAAGCCATAGAAATAAGTATTTTGAACTAGCTGTCAATTAATAAAAGTTAACAAGAAGCATGTATACAGGCCGTTTTATCTCTTACCAAACATGTTCACTGTTTAGTTATTAACTCATAATTCATATCTTACTTGAGTGAATGATTGCATTCATCAATTAGACAAATTCTTTTTTAACGGGGACGTAGAAATTACTGACTAAAATAAAACTTAACAGTCGTAAAAATGTAAGCAAATTCAAGAATTATATATGAAAATACGGACACTTGATTAACACTATATGACCATTCATACCACACCCTGCAGTAAGATCCCCTACCCTAAACACTATATGGCTGTTTTCGCCCCGCCCTAGATGTTAAACCCCTATCTTAGGGGAGATGAAATTAACAATTTTGGTAAAGGACGTAATGTTCTTTCCTAATATTTAGTCAGTTTTTATTCAGATTCAGCATTAGTAAAGAAGACAACTTTTTAAACAATAAATGCATTAACACTAGATGACCATTTCTAGATGCAGAACCCCTACCCTGTGGGACGTGAAACTTACAATTTGGTAGAGGGCTTCCTGGTCTACATAATTATAAATTCGGTTTTTCTTAGAGATGTGTGCAAGTAGAGAAGAAGAATTGGCAAAAGAGTCAAATTTTGACCATTTTTGCCCAACTCGTAAGGACCCAATTGGACAAGAGTCATGAAATTTACAATTTAAGTTTCTCTGTTCCCAAAGATGCATCATACTAAATTATAAAAGAATTCGCCTAGTATTTTTAAAAATAAATTATAAATGCTTTATTGTTAACACAAGGCACGTGATGATGAACGACCATGGACGAAAATTAATTGTAATATATCACCTGAGTGACTCAGGTGACCTATAAAAAATGTACGCAAAACCCAGTTAATAAAAATGTCTTCTTTATAGTTTTATAACTGAAAAATGACTTCTTATGCTCAATCATTTTTACTTCACAAATCAAAAATTAAAAAATCAGCCACGTAGACATGGATATCGGACAAAATGAACAAATGAAAATTGTTTAACTACGTTTTGTCGACGATATTGTATAAACTGTGTAGATCAAATTATATTTATTTGACATTCAATATTCTGGACAATGGTGAATTTTCAGAGGGATCAATTTTCAACATAGGCATCAAGATTAAAAAAAAACCCACAATACTAATTGGACATTGAAGAAGAATGGCTTCAGATGTTATTTTGACGACTTTTGGTCTAAATGTTCGATGCAGAAACGCACCCTTAGTATATTATTCAACGTTAACAAAATAAAATTTGGGTTATTTTTGAATATGGGCCAATATTATTTGTTACACCTAGCTCCGTGTTTATGCTGTATGTTTCATCAAAATTTACTAGTGAAACCTCACATTTGTCGACGTTTATAAAATTATATCATCAAATATTCATTATTGAGCGATGGCTGTTGAACATGGTTCTTATGATTCGAAATTATATTACCTGTAGGTTTTTCATAAAAACACAATGCCTTTTGGGTGTCTGCATATCTGTAACATTGAATATAAAGTTCTTTACAATCTATTTTTTTCAGCACATATTGAATAAAGATTACGTCTGAAGGAGTGAAAAGTTTTGCATCTTTTAGAATCCGTATGCAATCTCTTGCAGACACTGCTCGTTTTAGAGGTCTGATATCGTCTAATTTGCATGAATCTGAAATTCAGAATATTCATTATAGTGGTTTTCTTCATTAATCATTGTCTTAATACAACTACGTTGTAATATTCATTTCACAAAAAAACTAGTAGGTCTTACTTTGAATGATATCTTTCAGCCGATTAACTTTTTCCTCAGGAACATTTTCTGCGATTTCATCAAAAAGATTGGAAAATTTTACGTAAGTCCTGCCGTTATTGTAAAACCTTTCCAAACCAACTGTAAAAAATGCATTAAATATCATAAATTGATTATTTTTTAAAGAAAATATATTAATTTTTATATACAATATCTTAGACGTAAATTTTTACAATATA
>WFKH01003881.1:10117315-10128180 GCA_016163765.1 Magallana hongkongensis | reverse complement strand
ATTATTCTGAGCATCTTTTCCTCTATAATGCTTTTCAAAATATTTCTTCTTTTTAAGATATAAATGATCACAATATTGAACTTCTAGCCCCTTAAAACCTCTAATTATGTAACATATCAGCAATTTTTAATCATGTATAGATAATTAACGAGAAGATAAACAATTTTGTTTTATAAAACATTACAAAATATTTCTTATTAAAGAGATACAGATAGTTGACTTTAGACCCTTCTTGGCCCCTAATATGAGGGACCAGCCCCTTTTTCTGGGTGTCAGCTGAAAGCTCTTGTATATATAAACTTTTATTGTTCAATATATGATAACAAAATATTTATGACAAAAAAGATATTCGTGATCAAGTCTCAAATTTCCCCAAAATTGTCAAAAAAAGTTAACACCAACATTTTCAGGTCTAGGCGAGCTTCAAGCATAATGACTTCTGGTGAAATCTAAAAGAAGCATGCAAATCTACCATAACCAATCTATCTTGCATAAAAATTTCAAGTCTCTAACTATAACGGTTTTTGAGGACATGCGTGGACAAAATCATGATCCAAAAAACACGAAAAAGGGAGATAATTCAAAACCGGAAGTGAATTTTCAGACAGAAAGTGGGACAAAATTTATTTTTAGAAAGCTACGTGAGATATTTGAGATATCTCACAGGAAGTGGAATTTTTCTGTTGATTGAACATCGCTTAGATGACATATACATGTATAAAGATTCATACTTATATATTTATTCTATGTAAATTAAATTAAATACGTAAAAGAATTATTTTTTGATGTGCTTCCGGTGACGACCGGAAGTTACGACGAACAAAACAAAATAGTTTAAACATATCTACACATATAGGCCTATCATCCCACAAAGTAAGAATGTAAAAGTCCTTATCGTTTTTGAGATCTCGAGGTGACAAGCTTCTTTGTCGCGGGACAGGAAACGGACGACTGGAAATGAAATTTGAAAAAATGAAAAAAACGCCTCGAGATATTATCATTATCTATCATTCCTGAAAATTTCAAGAAAATCTATAAAGTCACCTCTGAGATATTCTGCCGACAAAAAAGGGGAAAAAATAATAATAACTAGACACTTGTTGCTATAGCAACAAAAAGGTCTTCCGTTCTCATACTTGTATAAATGTATTATTCTCTAAATGAAAAAGCTTCTTTCAAATAGAAAATATAATGGATATAATATTTTCTTTAAAAAAATCTCCCAGAACTTACTTCAATATCAAACAATGAAATGTAAAAAAAAAATGATTACTTCCTGTGACGACAGGAAGTTATGATAATTCAAGCAAAACATGTTTAACAATTCTCTATGCAAAAGTTAATCATCCAACAAAGTTTGGATGTTGAATTCTTAACCGGTTTTTGAGATCTCAAAGAGACTAGGTTTATTATCTCGGGACAGGAAGCGCACGAACGGAATTGCTCAATGAAAATAAAAGTTAGCATTTCTTGAACATTTGCCTCTCGTACAGTACTGTTTATCAAGCTAACTTAAACAGTGAAAGAAAACAGTTGAACTTATAAACAATGCCATTTGTTTAAACCCTCCCTGTGAGGACCGGAAGTGATGGTTGACAAAATAATTCATGTTAAACACATCTTCTATCAAATGTCTATCATTTATGTCCGTTTTTTTTATTTTGATCACTTACGGTTTCTAAGATCTGGCCGGTACAAAATTTAGTTTAAAAAAGCTATTCGTGATATTTGAGATATAACGCCGGAAGTAGATCTTTTCTGTTTTTTAAACATCACATAGATGACTTATGTAAGAGTTTATACTATTTATATAATCATTCTATGTAATAATAACTAAATCAGATCTAAAAAAAAATTTGAAGTGCTTCCGGTCACGACCGGAAGTTACGCCGAACAAAACAAAATAGTGCAAACCATTTACATACATAGGTCTATCAACCCACAAAGTTTGAATGTTCAAGTCATTACTGTTTTTGAGATCTCGAGGAGTCAATGTTTTTTGTGATGGGATAGGAAACGGACAAACGGAAGTGCTCAATGAAAATGAAAGTAAGTATTTCTTAAACATAAGACGAGAAGACTTAATTTCTTATCCATTTATCTAAAATTGTCAAAGAAAAACATTTAAACTTCTAAAGAACTTGATTTGTTTAAACTGTTCCGGTGTGGACTGGAAGTGACGGTTGACAAAATGAAAGCAATTAAACACATCCTCTATTAAATGTCTATCATCCATGTAAGTTTCGTGTCTTAAACCCTTACAGTTTCTGAGATCTCGAGGGAACAAAATTTGCTTTAAAAATGCTTCCTGGGATATTTGAGATATCTCACCGGAAGTAGAATTTTTTTGTTTATTTGACATCGCATAGATAACACATGTAAGGATTTATACTAATATGTTCATTCTATGCAAAATAAATTGAATACGTAAATTAAATAATTTTTTAAGTGCTTCCGTTGTCGACCGGAAGTTATGACGAACAAAACAAAATAGTTTAAACACATCTACAACTATAGGTCTATCATCCCACAAAGTCTGGATGTTCAAGTATTTGTCGTTTCTGAGATCTCGAGGGAACAAGATTTTCTGACGTGGGACAGGAAACGGACGACCGGAAATGAGTTTTGAGAAAATGAAAAAAAAAAAGCCTCGAGATATTATCATTTTTAATCATCCCTGAAAGTTTCAGAGAAATCTATCAAGCCATCTCTGAGAAATTCTGCCGACAAAAAAGGAGAAAAAAAAAGAAGAAGAAAGACTAGACTCTTGTTGCTATAGCAACAAAAAGGTCTTCCGTTCCTCGTGTATTAATTGAAAAAAAATCATTTCTCTTGTTAAACGAAAATGTATAAAATTTATAATGTGATGGAATTTCCCAGTAATTACTTCTATGTAAAGCAAAACAAAAAGACAAAAAGTCAATTTTTGAGTACTTTCTGTGACGACAGGAAATTACACCGGATGAGACAGAACATAGTAAACATATCTTCATACATTGTTCTGTCTTTCCTCAAAGTTTGGATGTTCAAGTTTTGTTAGTTAAAAGACTTCGCTGAGATATTTTTAGTATATTTACCTACGGTACGTTACTGTTCATCACACTGAGTAATTTGTTTAAAAAAATTCTAAACTTTTAAAAAAAAACTTCATTTTGCTTGAACGCTACGAGTGAGAACCGGAAGTGACGGATGACCAAATGAAACCCATTAAACACATGTTCAATCAAATGTCTATCATCTATATAAGTTTTGTATCTTGGTTTCTTACAGTTACTGAGATCTTCGGGTACCAAATTTTCATAAAAGAAAGCTACTTGTGATATTTGAGATGTCTCACCGGAAGTAGAATTTTTCGTTTATTTATCGATGTGTGGATGAATTTTTGTATTTCTATTGCTAAAATGTTACTTCCATGCTAAACAACCAAAATATTTTTAAATAATCAAATTTTGGTGTACTTCCTGTGACGACCGGAAGTTACGCCGGATAAAACAAAATATTTTAAACACATGTTCATACATAGGTCTATCATCCCACAAAGTTTGGTTGTTCAAGTCGTTACCGTTTTTGAAATCTTCGAAATAAGTTTTTTTTGTCTCGGGACAGGAAACGGACAAACGGAAGTGCTCAATGAAAAATTAATTAATTATTTCTTGTATACTTGCCCATTGCAAATTATTGTTCATCTAGGCAACTTATACTATCAAAGAAAAACAGTTAAACTGATAAAGAGCTTGATTTGTTTGAACTCTTCCGGTGTGGACCGGAAGTGACGGTCGACAAAATAAAACCAGTTAAACATATCTTCAATCAAATGTCTATCATCCATAAAAGTTTTGTGTCTTCATCACTTATAGTTTTTGAGATCTCGCGGGAACAAAATTTGTTTTAAAAAATTTACTTAAGATAATTGAGATATATCACCGGAAGTAGAATGTTTTTGTTTAAATATCATCGCTTAGATGACACATGTAAGGATTTATACTATCAGGTTCATTTTACGTTAAATAAATTTAATACATAAATAAAATAATTTTTGAAGTACTTCCGGTGACGACCGGAAGTTACGACGAACAAAACAAAATAGTTTAAACACATCTACAGATATAGGACTATCATCCAACAAAGACTGGATGTTCAAGTGTTTGCCGATTCTGAGATCTTGAGGGAACAAGGTTTTTTGACGCGGGACAGGAAACGGACGAACGGAAATGAATTTTGAAGAAATAAAAAAAACTCTTCGAGATATCATCATTCTCTATCATCCCTGAAAGTTTCAGAGAAATCTATCAAGCCATCTCTGAGAAATTCTGCCGACAAAAAAGGGGAAAAAAATAATAATAAGAAAGAAAAAACACTACAATCACTATAAGGTCTTCCGTTGGAAACGGAAGACCTTAAAAAAACACTACAATCACTATAAGGTCTTCCGTTGGAAACGGAAGACCTTAATAAGAAAGAAATAAAGAAAGAAAAAACAGTACAATCACTATAAGGTCTTCCGTTGGAAACGGAAGACCTTAAAAAACATTACAATCTCTATAAGGTCTTCCGTTGGAAACGGAAGACCTTA
The DNA here is from genome assembly GCA_016163765.1 of Magallana hongkongensis. NCBI lineage: Eukaryota > Metazoa > Mollusca > Bivalvia > Ostreida > Ostreidae > Magallana > Magallana hongkongensis. Next base: position 10,123,607 of record WFKH01003881.1, on the reverse strand, counting down.
AAAATATCGAAACAAATGATAAAAAGTATAGTAAAAAAATATGCTCAAACCGTTGGAGTAAATCGACCAAGGACAAAAGTTATAATAGATATGTTTAATTCAGGTCTATTTTATCGACTCATAATGTTTTTTAAATAAATACAATATGATAAAAATTGATTTGAAATATAAAAGATGTATAACTCTCAACATAAGCACGGCACAATAAATAAATAGATCAATCAATCCCGTAAATGTGAAACATTGAATTAAAGCAAGAAAAATACATCACTCAAAATATCTAAAGCCGTCTGCATTTTAATCAATTATCATTTTCAGAAGAAATTTTTAAAAAAATGAAAGATTTATTAGCAGAAAAAAATTAAACACTTCGACTGGTCATCAAAAGACGTGAAGGTCATTATCATGTACTAGTATAGGTTGGGATTGGAATTTGTATTTTTACTAAATGTTTATAGAAGTACACACATGTAAAATAAGTTTTTAAGTCATATCTTAAAAAGACACCACTAACACTTATCACGATGTTATAAATCAATTATTTTTATAATGAAAATCTGTATAGAAACCTCCAATATCCTGGATGTAATTTACTTCTAGTTGTAACGCCTTATTTGAACGGCTAAACAAATTCATCTATTCTATATCGAATATTATAAATTGCAAGCCTACGTAAAAATACGGCTGATATGCAGAACGTATTAATCTGCATGGCGTTACATTCAAATATACAAATAAACGTCATTGTTTTAAATAGTCGGTCTGATTTTCTTAATGCACATGTAGAAAATTTAATAATAAGAAATGAATTTAATTTCTACCTATGTTATGCGAGCATAATATAATTAGGTACATTTTACGTTTTTTCTTTAAAAAAACCCCCCTATTTGCAGTTGATACAGCTTAGAATGCCCAAATTAACTGTATATCGTATAACATACATGTAGGTAGAAATCAATTTCATTTCTTTTTAAATATTATTAAGGTCATAGAAAAATATTCAAATACTACACTAATTAAACATGTGTCTTTGCTGTCTTTTTGGTGACAATGCATCTACGTCTACGTAATGTTAATCTATGCTGCAATAAAGTTTAAAAAATGTTCGAGAGGTGAGAAGGGTACATGTATGCACCTCGCATTTGTATAATACATCTTAAAAGTTTAATAAAGTCTTAATCAATTTTCTGTCACTTTAACCGCTTTAAGCTTCTTGAAAACCAACGTGCAGCGCAAAAACGTTTCTCAATAAACCGCTATCTGTGGTGGATTAAAGGCTAATGGCCGTAAAGATTATATAAACAGGTAAGTTCTTTTTGCGCAGCGATTGCTTCCTACGAAAAATAAGATTTAAGACGACTCCAAGCCCGTAAGAAGAAACCCCTCTTTTGTTCAACTTCCTCTCGAACTGCATTACGAGCATTTCGTTGTCGCATCTTAAATGTTTCCTGTGCGTTGCGTTCCATTTCCCTTCTTTCTTTTTCTTGCTTCTTTTCTAAATCCATTTTGTTCTTGAACAATTTATCCAGCTTTTGTTTTAATTCATCTCTTTTCATCCCCATTGATAGCCTCCTCTGCATCTGTTTCACAGAACCTTTTATTTTAGTATCCATACCATTCTCTGATTTTTCCTGTTCGTGAATTGCCTTTATTATTTCTTCAAGCTCCGTTTGCGTTTCATTAAGTTTATCATTTTTTTCACCTAACTCTTTGGCTAACTTTTGTTCAATTTCTTGTCGCTCTTTATCTCGTTTAATCTTTGCTTTCTGTATGATTTCTTTTTCTCTTATCTGGATAAGCGCTTCAGCTTCATTAAACATTTCATTGGTGTAGCAATTGCCTCTATTGTTTTTTATGTTTTCTGAAATCATTGACAATAACGCCGATACTTGCGCATCTTGCTCTTTTCCCTTAAGCTTGTTATTGAATGCAATTACTCTCCCGCCACATTTCCTTAGAAACAGTTGGAGTTCGTTTGGAACGGTTTTAATATGATCTGACACACTTTTTCCTTCATCATCAAGATCATCTTTTCTTGTGAAAAGCACAATGAAATAATTGTAAATTTTGTCTCCGAAGTACTTTACAAAATGCTCTACAGTTCTCTTTTCTTCCTCGGTGTACCTTGTAGGACTAAGAACTAAAATGAAAGCATGGGGGCCAGGTGATGTGATTCCGACACATTTGAAAATTTCCTGCTGATTTTTTTCCTGACTTTGGTTTGTATCCAAGAAACCAGGGGTATCAACAACAACAATCTTGCATCCAAAACGATGAGCATATTTCTGTGAACAACTTCTTGTTACAGACGAACCAGAAGTGGCGGAAGTGAACTTTTTTTCTCCAAGGATGGTATTTCCCGTTGCGCTTTTTCCTGAACCTGTTTTTCCAATGAGCACTATTCTTATTTCTTTCTCCTTCTTGTCGCCCTCATAATTATCTGACAAGAAATTAAAACAATGAATGATCAATGATCTGTTAATTAAGACGTTTTTGTTGTACCCACCCTCTTTGACACAGAAATAAATTGCAGTAAATTTTGCACATGAACATATACATATAATAAAAATATACAACGAAATGATAACCTTGCATGCTTACCCACACGTTATGTGCCTAAATACTAGTTACAAAGAGAATAGCAGGATTATTGTTCCCTCATCAGCAACTACATTTTAAGGCACAGGAAAACAATTGACACCAAGGAGCGCAATTAACTTATTGTTGCCCCATTTGTCAAAGGTGTTTTATTATACATAAGAATTCATTATTATTCAGTGATGCAGGGTTTGTTTTTTTGGTAAATAAGTTTCTGTTATCTGACTTTGAATTTACTGATGTAACTTAACGAACAGGAAATCACTAATGTTCCGAGTTCAAACACAAAGGAAACAAATTACTGCTGGAAAAAGATTTAATGATTATCAATCATAAGCAACATGGAATGAAAACGACGTCATATGTTGTCTTGGTAATATAGAAGGCATTTTCGTTGCACATTCGTTGCATACTACATGTACTTGCATTTTTACCTGGAGAATTTTTCCAATATTGGCGTGTACAACAATGGAACCTTTCTGTGATGGATAATTGGTAACCTGTAATTAGCGAGGCTTAATGGTAACTCAAATATATAAGAAAATCATTGAAAAATGAAAGTTGAATCAAGAGTACTAAGAGCTAAAATATTTTCTTTCAGCTCATGAGCTATACTAGCAGCCATTTTGATCAACAAAGTTTACTCGATGATTGATTGGCTAGCGCTTTCATATACCGTCTATGTATTTTGCGTTTAAATTCTATTGAACACTTTTTAATGTTTCAATCTTAAGTGATACAAATAATAAAAAATGCTAACCCCATATGTTACAAACGTCAATTAATCATGGCATACTACTTGTTTTATGTATGTCAAAATATAAAAAAAAAATTAGAAACCGATCTTAGAATTTGAAGTAGCAAATTTGATACATAAAAAATTTAAATTTATAAGTATTGTGTAAAAAAGAAAAGAATCTCGGAATCACTGTCCTTAAGCTCGAATGAGATATGAAGCCATAATTCTTGGCTGGGCACGCGACGTTTAGTTCAACTTTGGCTAATGATTCGGGTAGTCAGGCAGATCCAACTTTGTACGCTTCAAAAGAATTTTGTTATCTCTTTTACAGAATTTAACTGTAATGTCTCTATTAAAACAAAATATCTGCGCAAGGCCCAACAGTCGCACCGTTTAAATATACCTTTAAAACTTTTATCAGGCAGAAAAAAACCCAAAACATCAATAAATTTATTTTTCAATTACTTTGACACTTTAGCTACGCCAAAATAATCATGAAAAGACGACCAATAGGTTTAGATCTTTATACTTACACATTTTTGAAAATAACAAAGTTTCATACATACCCGGAGGTACATTCTTTGATAATTTTTCGAACGTTCCAATAATTTCTTTAACAGTCACTGTTTAACAATGGAAAAATCATAAATTATCTTCTTATCTGACAATCAATTGACATGAAATTTATAATTCAGTTATTAGGTCTTTCCACCTTTCAGATTAAAGACCTTTTGTTTTTCTTCTGTTTTTTATTATTTTTTTTTCTTCTCTTTTTTTCCAGGGAGAGCTTTTTTATTTCTAGAGATATTGAAACAATTTTTTCTTTGTTCTTAAACATTAAAAGTTATGGTACCAAATGACACTTTGCCTGATAACCCCCAGAACTTACTAAGTTATTACCCTTGTGTACGAAAAGCTTGTTATCGCTACTCCTCTGAAACCATAAGAGATAGAGACTTGGAACTTTTACCAATGTGTTAAGTTAACTTAGAGGGTCCTCCAGTCTATCATACCGAGAGGATCTGAGGCCCCCTTCTAGTAGTTATTGCCCTTGAAAGTATTTAAATTTCCATAAAATCACTTCCAACTTTTTAATTATTTATCATAGAGACTTCCGACCACTTGGGATAGAAGCGTCTACCTTGGCCAAACAAAATGACATAAAGGTCAAAGGTCAAGGTCATTTGAAAATCTGTTTATTAATGAGTTTTTAGATCTCTTTTGTTTAGGGTGGTAGAGAAAAACTTTTTCATGGATGTAGTATGACAACTAAAGACATTTTAAAATGTAGCACCTTGGCTCATACCTTTGAATAATTACAGAGTTATTGCCCCTATTGTACAAAATGCTTTTTATCGCTACTCCTCTGAAACAATAAGAGATAGAGACTTGGAACTTTTACCAATGTCTTCAGTACACTTAGAGGGTCCTTCAATCTATTCATACCGAAAGGATCTGAGGCCCCCTTCTAGTAGTTATTGTCTACCTTGGCCGAACAAAATGACAAAGGTCAAAGGTCAAGGTCATTTGGAAATCTATTAATTAATGAGTTTTTAGATTTCTTTTATTTAGGGTGGTAGAGAAAAACTTTTTCATGGATGTAGAAGTACTTCTTGAGACATTTCAAAATATAACCCTTGAGCCCCTGCCTTGAAACAATTATAGAGTTATTTCCCCTATTGTACAAAATGCTTTTTATCGCTACTCCTCATAATCCGTTAGAGGTAGAGACTTGAAACTTTTACTTATGTATTCAGTACATTTAGGGGCTCCTTCAATCAACCATACTGAAAGGGCCCGAGGCCCCCTTGGAGCAGTTATAGCCCCTGAAAATTTCTTAGTTTTGTTAAACACACAACTTTTGAACCTTACATCGTAGAGCCATCAGACCACTTGAAATTGAAATGTTGACCTTTACCAGTCAATATGACATAAAGGTCAAAGGTCAAGATAAAAAAAAATGCATATTTAAGTTTTTGACTTTCTTATAAGGTAACGCAGAGTAATGTTTTATTAATAATATTGAAACAAAATATAAAAAAATAATGAGGTGGAAAGACCTCTAATTGTTCAAGAACAATTAGTCTACTAGTTCTGATATAATGTTCTTCTCGGACTGCAAATATCCTTTACAAAAATCTCTACTATTAGCAGATGTAATAATCAGCGGCCACAAACATGATAATAAGTTAATTGTAATATATGAACTTTATCTGACTTTAAAAACTGATCTGATAAATAGTTTATCAAGTAAAACTTCGTAAAAAATTTGTTTTTGTGGGTGCGAATATCAAGCAGAACACTGAGTCATTATATGGAAAAAAATGGAAAATAATATAGTATGATAGTATTTTATTGTTCCCACAACCAATAAATGTAATATGACAATATAATGATAAGCGACTATAATTAAAGGGAAATCGATGCTATAATTTGGATGTTGTATATTAAAGACTTATTTATACATTCAAAACTTATGCTTACGAAAAATGCAAGGCAATCTTGTACATTTGAGTACTAAAATGTATACAATTCTTAGACTGGCTTTTTTCTGCCCAAAACTAACCAAAACTGTTGTCAAAAAATAAATGCTAACCAGAACAACAGTTCTAAATATGACACTCTTTAAAGATATTTTAATATTGTATTCAAAGGTTGAACAATACATAAAGGAAAATAGTCACGATTTTGGTCGTCTGATCCCGTTTTTAATGTTAACAATGCTAAAACAATTTGTGAGATTACACATAAAAACATGCCCTTTTAAATAAAAGAAGCCTACCTCTTTCAGCATAGTATCCTAAGTTCTAATATGCATCAAATGTCCAATGTTATCATCTTAGGTCTCAATGTATTAAAGATAACAAAAATATAAAATGAACTATATATATATATATATATATATATATATATATATATATATAATAAAAGAAGGTCATTGTGACCTTAATATAA
>WFKH01003881.1:10097836-10117215 GCA_016163765.1 Magallana hongkongensis | reverse complement strand
CAATGACCTTCTTTTATTATATATATATATATATATAATAAAAGAAGGTCATTGTGACCTTAATATAAGGATATGGTGATATAAAGATGCTTACATAGTGAAAAAATTAACGTATCAGTGTAGTTCTTGAGAAGATTTTCAACATTTTTCCTATAAGCTTCTCTGTTGAACTGCAATTATTTTCAAAAAAAAATTCCCTATATATTTGAATTTAGTTCCTTGAACCCCTCTTGGAGCCCCAGTATTGGTCCGGGTCACGGTTTTAACAATTTATAATCTACACAATCTTAGGATGCTTGCATAGTAATATCACAGGTTGTAGTACTGAAGTTCTTGGAGGAAGATGTTTAAACACCTCTTTATATATTTCTACGTTAAACTTTGAACCCTTCTTGGGACCTCAGTATTAGCCCGGGGTAACAATTTTTACAAATTAGAATCTACACTATCTAAGGATCCTTGTATAGTAATATCCCAAGTTGGAGCATTGTATTTCTTGAGAAGACTTTCAAAAATGTACTTAAATATCTATCTGTTAAACTCTGAACCCGTCTTGGAGCCCGTTTTTAGCACGGGGTCATATTTTAAATAATTTAAAATCTTCACAATTTATCCAAGATTTGGTGTAAATATTGGCATATTTGGTGCAGTGGTTTTTGAGAAGATGATTTATAAACATGTTCTCTATATATTTCTTTGTTAAATTTTGAACCACACTTTGGGCCCTAGTCTTAGTTCCGGGGTCATGTTTTGGCATTTCTCGTGCAGTAGTTCTTTAGAAGATTTTTCAGACACACACCCTATTTTCACTGTTTCGCATTATCTACATATACCTTTAAATAAGGGTTTTGTCCTTTTGTTTATCAATTTAGAATCCCCTTCCCATAAAGATGCTATGTAACAAGTTTGGTTAAATTTAAGTCCAACAGTTTTAAAGAAGTCAAAAATGTTAAACGTTTGCGGACAACGGACTGTCAGATGGACAGACGGACGGAATACGGACAACAGGTGATCAGAAAAACTCACTTGAACCTCTGGTTCAAGTGAGCTAATTAGCAAAAAATATACGATTTTACATGTTTTCATGTATGCAAATTACGCACACAAGAACAGAACAATGCATTTTTACTCATTTATAGCTGCGCAGCTACATCTTACTTTTATCAGTCGGCATAAGAACTTTTTATAGAACAAGAAAACAACAAATCTATACTTAGAACTCCTGTGTTTACGGAGGGACTTTGACTGATAGTTTCCGAGACGTATTTTCCTCAAAAAATGGTTGTAAAGTGGACACTAATGACCTTCTCTTATTTTTTTTCTTCAGATTTTTAAATCTTAAAGATATTAAGTCTGTAGCTGCGCTGTTCTACAGCTGTTCTAATTTATTAAAAATGTATTATTCTGCTCTTGTGTGCGCTATTTACAGGAAAAACAACAAATTTCTTTTGACAACAGTTTTGGTAATTTTTGGTATAAACAAGTCAGTCCAAGAAATGTTTACATTATGGTCCTCATTTGTACAAAATGGCGGTGCTCCCCCTTACCTTTCTTAACATTTTGGTTTAAACGCTCATTTGCTAAGAGTTCTTCTGATTCATATGAATAAAGTACAAATTGACATTAATGCAGAAACGTTAGCAAATGACGAAGCTAGTGCCAGTTTGGAAGATCTACGAGGGCCAAAATCATTTAGGGCTTTTTGGGGGGAGAAATCCGATAGTCATACCGGTTGGAATACCGGCGCCAGATAGCTCAGATGGTAAAGCACCTGCCTAGAGATTCAAGGGGCCCGGGTTCGAATTCCGGTGTGAGCCGTCATTATTTCTCATTCTTTGCTATGGTTTTATCTAAAGTGCTGGTTTTGTTTCCCAGAGGACCCGGATTCAAACCCAAGCAATGGTATTAAGTGTCTCTGTTACATATGGGTCTAGTTTAGATAAAATGTTGGGTTGCATGGATAGGGTATATGATATTTCCGTATTTGGGGATGATTTTACCTGTAACGGGACTTTACGCTCCTTTTGATGATTTGCGCCGAAACCATTCCCCCTAATGACCATTTGCGCTAATATGATGAAATATTGATCATTTCTATCATGGAGGTAAACATTCTCTCATTAGAGGTTGTGCTACACAAGCTATGCTTACACCTCTATCAATGCCGGTAAAATAGTCTTTCACATGATCAAAACAAGCATGGCGAGCACGTAGTATTGCACGTAACATTTGTCCTACTAGATCATGTGATCAGATTTTAATTGTTATCTCTACAAAATAGTTCTTACAGTCACTCTGTAATAAAAATATATAAAGGCATTACAAATTTAAATTTATTTATTTTAATCATAATAACGGATAAAAAAAGTAGCTAAAGCAATTTTATTACATTTTAACTATCTTTTAGTTTGTACAAGAATCTTGTACATCGGGCGTTAACAGAGGTGTAAGCAAAGCTTGTGTAGTACGCCCTCTGGTGAGAGAATTGGAGGTAAAATATCAGCAGGTGTGTTATCTCAATCAGGTATTTTATAGTGTGTCAGATCTTTAGTATATCCCATATAATTTGGTTATATTGATTGGATGGATTGGCATAATACAAAAGGCATTTAGATGTTATTAAATACTAATAACAAGTGATTATTTTTACATAATTAAATGGTGCAAAACGTTTCGGGGCAGAAAGTTTCAGCGCAAACGGTCTTTCAGGGCAAAAAGTAATGAACAAATAGCATCTTATTAAGTGTGTTTAACTATATATTCGTGTTGTTAAAGAGGCCAACATTGAGTATCTGATTAATCGCTTTCTTTTCCATAAATAAATATTTTTTTTAGTGTTAGGACGGGTGCGATCAAAATCAAACATTGAATAAAATTGAAATAAAAGATGAAGAAAACCATGTCAAAATCCGAAATAAATGGAATAACGATTGATATTCGTGTCGTGTGTTATTTGTTTCATTTTGCCAGATTTGTTCATGTATTGAGATCAGCAAATTTCAATTTTTAATATTATTCTGCACAGTTTTGCCGGCGCAATTCTGATATATTTACTGCAAAATAGAGAAAACAGTTTATGTATTATTTTTCTCTATGATTTTCGTTTCTGTGTGCCTCTGTGTACTTCAATAGTAGAAACCATTTGGAGAGCACAGGTTACATGGAAGAACAATATATCGTATCATAATACGATAATATATCATATGATATAGTACTATAATATATTGTATTATATAATATTATTTCATATCATACACAATAGGAGGATTGCTGGACCCGGTTTAATAAATAAATAAATGAAAATAAATATTTTATGCATAACAATAAAAACTTAATTGTCCTTTCAAAGACCGTTAAAATAAACATCTTTTAAAAAATTCATAAATATTTTTTCATCAATATGAACGCATACAGTTGATTATATTTCTAGGGGCGTGAATTCTAAATATAGTCATTGTAGCTGTCAACGCATGTCTTGAACTAACGTTTGCTGGTGTCCCCTGTTTCCCCTGTTCCCCTGTTTCCAACGAGGCTCTAGGTTCTTTAAGACATATAAAACAAATATGATAAGTCTTAAACAAGTGTAATCAATGGTTAGTTTGATTGAAATCCTATATATCAGAAAACTCCAAAGGAAGATAAATTTTATAAAATGTTAAATGGCCGGATGTTCAAAAATGACGAACGCCAAAATTAAAAAACTCTTAGTTTTTACAGCTTATGATCTAGCACTAACCATTTTTGGTGTCTCCTGCCTTCTTCTCGTTGAATTCGTGTTCGCATCTTTCCCCTGAAATTATTTGTAAAACGGTTTTACTAGTATTCAATATTCTTAAACATATCAATTTCACAAATTTTAGCTGTCTGTGCAATGTGTTCTTTGTATTAGACTAGTGTAAAAATGGTTCTACTTTTAGGGTCCATTGTAAGTACACTTTATTACTTAACTCTTTATTACTTTCATAAAGCATAGCCGCCATTTACGTTGGAAGCGTTTTTCATCAATAAATATTATAGATAGAAATTTAAGAAGATATTTAAAACTTCACCATTTTAAAAGTGTTTCCGTAGTATTCACAAAATTAACTAAAATTCTATTGGTACAAAATTGCGGGTGAAAAAAAACCAGATATAGGGAATTTGAACGACATTGGCAAGATATTAATGACAAATACCATCTAAAAACTTAAGTTTCTAAATAGAAATAATGTATGGAGGGTAATCGTGTTAAAAAAACCCAGACCTGTAAACTTGTAAATCTAACTGTGCAATCGTGTTGGTGTCTGAGTCTGAGTATGAATGTGTGTAATTCTGATCGTGTAACGACTCCACAGGCCTTCAATATAATTCTTCCTACAGATGCACATTTGCAGCTGTAAAATGCTGCTTGTTATTTACATGTAACCTGTCACTATATACGCATTTTTTATCTGTAGTCTCTGCATTTAGTATCTCCGTTTTCTGAAATAGCACAGATAACAGGTTACAAATCGACAAATGTAAAGTCTACACGTTTGTCGAATTTAGACATGACCATATATAGAAACAGTGACGACACCGATAGAAAAGGCTTAGCTCCAGGAAAAGGCATGATGCTTGCCGTAATCGCCGGAATGAGAACGGAATAAACCAAAAAATATTAGGTAACATCACATCATACTATCTCTGGATAACCACATTTTTTTAGGAAGTATGATTATTAGGAAAAATAAATTATGAGCTCGGTGTACATTATATCAAGAGAATGTATACAGAAGATGCGAGTGAAGAATTCGATCGGCATCAGATATCTTCTTAGATCTGGAAAATTTTACATATCATGACTCTGTTTAAATATATACTTATACACGCATTTTTGGAGTACATGCAACAAACTGTTAAAGTATAGAGCTCTACTGAATAAAGAAAATATCACCAAAAGCATCGTTATCGCAACCACAATGTTGGGACAAGAACCCCCCCCCCCCCCCTCCTCGAAAAAAAAAAATTACACGGGGTCGACCGATCATCAATTAAATAACTGAGTTATGAAGTTATCAATAAGAAAAACAAACGATATAAAGACATTAGTTTTAGATTTTGACTAAGCTGAGACATGAGTAGCGAACCCCCCCTCCCCTTTTTTTTTTTAAAATAAAAATTTCAAAGATAAGGTTAACTGTCGTGAAAAATCATAAAAAAAAGTTTCATTTTGTCGGTATTACTAGTATACAGAAAAAGAAGTCTAAGGTGAAAATATGCAAAAATGGTTTGATTTCAAGCAATTATTACGGAATATAAGCGTCCTGAATGTCAATTCAATACAGACTCACTTAGTGAAGTTGGTTAATCAAAAATTTCCGGGGAGCTATACAGCTTTACAGCCACTTGTGAACATGTACTGTTTACCATAAAGCAGCTACTTAGTTTTGTAAAATTACTGTCAATAGAGTATATATTTTATAAGATTTTATAATTAAAATTCTACCAGTTCATATACGATCAAATTTGTCTGACCCACTCGTTCCTTAATTTCAGAAATCCAATTTTCGAAGAAAACACATAATTATAAAAACATAGACATACTAGTATCCCCTTATTTTTTCTTCAAAACCTTTCAATTTTTGACATACTTTTGTGCTTTAATTAATAATTATAAAACTTCTTTTTATAACAGGTTCAGATTGTTTTATTATTTTTCATGCACTTGCACAACAAAATTTTTTGTTGTTGATATTTTGATATTTAAAAATGTACGTACATGTACAGTATATACATGTAACTACATACATTTTTCGGCGAAAAATTACCAAATTTCTTTGCAAGTCGTTTAATTCTAACTAATTCAGGAAAATAAAATTCTCTCACAAAATTCTTACAATTCAGAAGCAACGGAGCTACATGGGGCCTCACGGCGGTCTCCAAAGCCCCATGCCGCTCAAAATATATTCACCCCATTGGCTTGATCAGTCTCATTTCTAGAAAAGAGTACGCATTCAACTTATATTTTCCAGTTTAAATTACATGTCAAATTATTTTAGAGATATTTCTTTAACCCGTATCGTATAATACCATGGGAATTAAATTACAAAACTAGCGCATTCGTCACACAGGCAACGATCTTTACATACATGCACCTCTTCTTGTTTGGTCCAGTTTCAATCATACCTCAATATTTTTAAAAAAAATAATATTTCGATCCAAATAAATAGTGTCGTTCAGTAATTAAAAGCGTAAAGCAGTTTAACTGAAAACAAAACAAAGAGATCCTGCAAAATAAAATCCCGTTGCATAATTGTTTTAAAATGAAGAATTTAAGAAGCTGATCCTGAGATAAAAGCACATTCACGATCCAAGCAATTATTAAATAGTTTCCACAGTGTGTTACTGGCCGGTTTCCATGATAATCGTGATATTTCATCTGTTGGGATGGGCAAATCTGCTCTTACATAGCATGTTTAGCGGTTCAGTACTATATGACAAAACTAAAGAGACTCGCGATTAATGCTGTTTTCGTTCTAAGAGGGGATGTTAAGGCCCTGTCACACCGAGTTGCGTTCCCAGGGCGTGTTCACGGCGTTGTAAAATTCATGAAATCGCCGTAAGATCGCAAGGAAAATTAAGAAAAAATGTACAATTTTATTTGAAAATTTTACAAGTGGAGATGTCACGGCGTCCTGACAGCGACCAAGGCGTTCTTACGGAGCTCCCACGGCGTGTAACGTCCTTTTATAGGTCCTGAAATATTAGCAAAATTGTTATTAATGCTACTTTTTACATAGTCATCTTCATCCAGTTTGATAATTACTACATTGCTTGCTATTGTTCAACAGCCATTGTTCGAGTTTTCGTGGTCTGGATGACAACACACTAGAAACGCCATGGGGCGCGGTACAAACGCTTATAAACGCAGAAGAAACGTCAAGAGAGCGCGATGAACGCAGCAACAGCTCTTTGGGGTCGTTGTGTGAACGCAGCCAAATGAAAAACAATTTGTTCAAATGCTGTGGATGCGCAGTGAGAGCGCGATAGAGACGCAGTGAGATCACAAAGGACTCCGAGAGGTCTCCATGCAAGCGCAATTAACTTATCTTATTAAGTTAATTAACTTATCACTGCGTCTACACTGCAATTAGCTGCGTTCCTTGAGCGCGTCAACGGGGTTCTCGTGGCGCTGTTGGAGACCTTACGGCGCTGTCACGGCGACCTCACTATGAGGGTGACATGTTTGATTTTTTGAGAAAACACAACCCAAAACACTTTTACAGTTTATTCTCCAAGGGGAAAAGCAAGTCTGGTAAATGTAGCCTAACGAATGACGACTTCCAAGCATATTTTAAAAGTCTTATTGAAGGTAACAGCGCTGACCACACAGAAAGTACTTGTGACTATATGAATCATAATGCCGTATATGAAGAGTTAGATAAAGAAATTACTTATGATGAAATTAGTATGGCTATTAAAAAACTAAAATGTAACAAAAGTTGCAGTGAGGACTACATTGTAAATGAGTTATTTATAAGATGTAATGATATTTTGATGCCTGTGTTGCATAAACTTTTTAACAAAATACTAATGTCAGGCTTATTCCCTGATTTGTGGACAAAAAGTTGTATTGTACCTGTACACAAAAAAGGTGACATTGATGATGTAAACAACTACAGGGGTATCTCTATTGTCAGTTGTTTTGGAAAACTATTTACAAGTGTTTTAAATAATAGAATCCTAGAATGGGATAGCAAATACGATATCTTGACTGATGCTCAGTTTGGGTTTCGACCAGGACTTAGTACAGTAGATGCTATATTTGTTTTGCAATCACTTATTAGCAAAACTCTATGTAGCAAAAAACGTCTATATTGTTGTTTTGTGGATTTTCAAAAGGCATTTGACTCTATTAACAGATGCAAGTTATGGGATAAAATATATAAAGTTGGTATACGAGGGAAATTATTACAAGTTATACAATCACTGTACAATAATGTGAAGTCATGTGTCAAATATGGTGGTGTTTTAAGTGATTACTTTAGTAATGACATGGGTCTTATGCAAGGTGAAGTGTTATCACCACTACTTTTTGCTTTTTATGTGAACGATTTTGAAAACAATTGTCCATCCATTGAACTACAAATGATTAATATTTTCCTGCTAATGTTTGCAGATGATATGGTATTGATTGCTGAAACCCCTGCTGGGTTACAGAGTATGTTAAATACACTTAATGAGTATACTATAGAATGGGATCTGAATGTAAATGTGTCTAAAACCAAGGTTGTCATTTTTAGAAATGGTGGGGAAATATCAGGTCTTGAAAGCTGGTCATACAATGAACAAAAACTAGAAGTTGAGAATACTTTTAAGTATCTTAGTATGTTATTCAACTTCAATGGAAAATTTTTACAAACACAAAAACATGTAGCAGATCAAGGACGGAAAGCACTTTTTGCAATATCAAACACTATGAAAAATTATTCTTTTAATGTTGAAACTCAATGTTCTGTATTCGATACGTATGTTCATAGTATTCTTTCGTATGCCTGTGAAATTTGGGGTTTCCACAAAGCACCCGATATAGAAAAGGTACATCTCAATTTTTGTAAGAGAATTCTTGGGGTCAATAAAAAAACTACAAATAATTTAGTGTATTGTGAACTGGGTAGATTGCCTTTGTATATTAGAAGAAAGTTACGAATTTTCAAATATTGGTTAAAAATTAAAAATACAAATAATATTATCTTGAAGGAGGCATACGAAAGCATGCTTGTCAATAACGATAACTGGATGGTTTCAATACAAAGCGAGTTGTCTAGCATGGGTCTAAAATATTTGTTTGACGAAACTTGTTTTAATCAATGTAAAACCTACAAGACAATTGAATGTAGAATATTAGATATTTATAAACAAAGTTTGATGTCATCTTTTTCGACATCTCCGAAGAGTATGTTATATCAACACCTTGTGGATAATTTTTGTTTGCAAACTTATCTTAGGAGACCGATTAATTATATTTCAAAAAAATTTATAAGTATTTTTCGAACTTCATCACACTCTTTAAATATTGAAAAAGGTCGACACAACAAGGTGCCAAGAAATGAAAGATTTTGCAATCATTGTAATAAAAAAGATTTAGAAGATGAGTTCCACTTTATACTCATATGTCCTTTTTACGTTGAATTACGAAAGAAATATATAAAGAGTTTTTATTACAAAAAACTAAGTGTTTTAAACTAGTTAAACTTTTAAGTGTTAACAATATAAAGGAACTCAATAATTTAGGCAAATATTTGTCTAGCGCTTTCAAAATGAGAGCGCAGCATTGTAATAATACTACAGTTTAAGCTACTTAACATACATTTATGTTCATTCATATTTTATGATATGTACATGATTATATTGTCTTAGTATGTCCACTCACTTACTGCACATTGCACATTTGTTTATAATTTTATATGTATTATAATTTGTATTCCGATGAGTTGTAAAGCTCAAGGATAATAAATTGAATTGAATTGAATTGAATTGCTTCTACGGCGTATTTATCAGAACGCAGAGCCACGGCGCGTACTTTGTGCCTGTTCAAAGTGCGCGCCGTCGCATGACGTTCTAAAATGATCTAGGCGATCCCACCGCGACGATCGAAAATGCCGTTGCGTTGTTACGGCGCTGTAGGAGACTCTACTGCGTTTACCTTGGCGTTTTACATTTAAGGACGCAGCTGGATCGCCGTGAGGATGCAGCTCAAGTGTGACAGGGGTTTTACAGTCACAGTTCAGTAAATCAAATATGTATTTATCTCATGTTATTGCATATTTTAATGACTTTTTGTACTTTAATCCCATGTATCTCTTCTATATTTTAAAAATCCTTTTACTTTATTTACAGGGAAGGTTCGAGCTTACCATCAGTTTGTTGAATTTTCTACTGACCCCAAGTGTGTTATGCGTGTGACTATGAAGAAAAGGAAATGAATGATATACACGCACGTTCTATACGGTGAAGAATACAAAAAGTTAACTGTTATCAAAATTACAGCCACATAATTTTTAATAAGTAAAAAGGAAAGAGGCAAAAAATCAAACATATCAAAAACAGTTAACCTTTTTTGAAATTACACGTGGTAAAATCATTAAATAAGTTCATGGGAAGTTACACATCAACAAGGGGAAGGGGCACGTAGATACATCGTATATATAGCACGCAAACATGTACAAAAAAATGACGATACAGATAAAACAATTAAAAATCAGATAACCACAAGGAAGAATGAAAAAAATATTGACAAAGAATTTATTCACAGAGTTTACTGATCAAATTCTCTCCTAAAACGGTAAAGGACTGTTTCAGTATGTACATGTAGCAAGTCGATTAAATATCATTTAGTTGAAAAGTTTTGAAAAGTTAGAAAAATATTTCTTTTTCTCCAAAAGTCTCCGATGTCCATTGATAATTGTCAAAATATAACGAAGCGAGAACCCGGAAAAAGATTATAGCTGACATTGATGCGAGATATATTTAGCTCCTGCAGCGCTCGCTCTAACGGTTACACTGTGAAATATATCAATAGATATGCATAACAAACAATTAGATAGATCGGGAAATACAAGTTTACTTATCAAATGACGTTGTTGATTGATTTACGCTCACATGTTGGAGTAAAACTTCGCAATAAAAAAAAGACGCCCGTTGAAAAAATAGAGATATATTGTTGAAAAAAATAGAGATATATTCAGTCACTTTGAACACGCGTACCGACATTTATATTACGTGATAAGCACGATACAGATGAGATGATTATAAATAAAAATAAGCGATTTCACACACTTGTATTTTTAAATCTTTTAAACATGTATTTTTATTTGATAAAATACAGTGCCTAGCTGAATAGATTAATCAAGTATTTACTTTAGACGAAAATAATTTTTTTCATGTCAAATTATCTGATTCCGGCAGATGATTAAAGACTTGTGACTACAGAGTCATGGCATGTCACAACGCAGTAAGAAAAAAGTAAGGCTGTAAATGTGTTAAATGTATAACCAAACCAAGGCACAAGAAAAATATTCAAATTATATAAAATATTAATTACACATAAAACATGAAACTTACCATATTCTAAATTTTTCAATGTACAAATAGTTAACACAATATACACTACTAAGTTATAAAAGTACTGACATTCCCTTTTTTTACTAATAAACTTAGATGTTTACTGACAATGTACTGACATTACTGATAAACTTAGAAAAGTACTGACGTTTTTACTGACGGTACTGAGAAAATTAGAAAAGTACTGACAAACTTAGACAGTATTGATAAACTTAGAGAAGTACTGACACTTTTTACTGACAGTACTGAAAAAACTTAGAGAAGTACTGACAAGTACTGATAAGTACTGACACCATTGTTCTTACTCCCGCTAGAGCTTAAAAGGTGTGAAATTGTATTAAATAATGTATTTTTCTTTATAATAAACAAAAAATATAACATTTTTCTTGAATGAAAATGTCAATTTTATATGAAATTTTCATAAGTGATGAAGAATTTGAGCCTTGTTTTTTGAAAAACAGAAATTGCCGGATTTTATAATATTTATGTTGTTAGCATGAGTTTTGATAATCTATACTTATAAATTAAGGCATTTTGCAAATAAACTACAAAATGCCTGCACCAGAGTACTTGCTTACACCTTTGGTATTTCAACACATGCGTGATGATGTCCGTAAGGTATAATTGAATTTTAACTGATAAGTTATTATTGTGAAATTAATCAAAAACCTACTTTCATTTTCGATAAACAAGCCCGAAATAGCAAAACTGAGAGTAAGGTGGTGAACACGCTTTGGCGGATCCAAGACAGGGATAGTTTGCATCAAAATATATGCTTGCAATGAAATAATATTGAATGATTACGTAAACAGTGAATATATTTATTAGGAACTTAACTGGATTACACATAGAAGTTAAGATTTGACAAATGTTGAATAAATGAAATAAGGCAAATCGTTTCTTGAGTGAGCGATTTTAGTTTTGATAGATAGAAGCTAGCGAAGCGCGACCTCTAGCGAAAGAATGGAATAGAACTTTCCAGAACGGGGTAACCAAGAAGGCGGTTTGACTAATTAACGCCTAGGCGAAAAGTGTAGGACGTATTTTGACTCTTTTGAAATGATTTTGGGGTCCGCGCATTTTACATAGTAAATTAATGCGCTGTGTTTCCTTATACTTGTGATCGCGGTAAGCTTGGACCGCTTGGGACAGAGGCCGAACGATCTCAGTGATTTTGTCTTTGTGAATTAATATAAATCTAGAAATGAACCCTATCAATCTACATTGAAGCTTGAGTAGACTAGATTTTATCTAATCATCTGACTCAACATTGATACAAATCAAGTTAGACGTGTATACCGATAAAGCGCTTATATATTTTATTACATGTATTTAAACAAATGACCGTGTTTTGCAATTTGTAAAATAAAAAAATACGTGGAGAACGAGTGCGGGAAATCTACAATGTTCTGTGCCATGTAACCTGCCTGAGAAAAAGCGCATAATAACACAACATAATTAGCACGTGCAGATAATCACACACCGATCGAAATAATCACCTATATTTTGGCTGTTTT
Source organism: Magallana hongkongensis (assembly GCA_016163765.1). NCBI lineage: Eukaryota > Metazoa > Mollusca > Bivalvia > Ostreida > Ostreidae > Magallana > Magallana hongkongensis. Next base: position 10,104,613 of record WFKH01003881.1, on the reverse strand, counting down.
GCCTGGTGTAATGATGCATAGAATTACATAGCCTCAATGAAATGTCTGTTGATTCTATTTAGCAGAAAGTAGATTAGTTAATATTTAAATCATGTAAATCGCAATCGATGATAGCCATTGCTTTTTTCCTGATAAATCATGAGAGAGAGAGAGAGAGAGAGAGAGAGAGAGAGAGATGATTTTTTTCGGAAGGGGGATTAGTCTGGTTCTTTGACACATTTAACTTGTATCAGTGTTCATTGTCCAGTTTAGTAATTTATATGCATTATTGTATAGAATTGTCCTCATACATATAATGCAATGATACAGTCCATAAATGATTCAATGCATGTATACAAATGCCGGTAACGGGTAACGTAAATACACACATGCATGGTTTTAAAACAATAATTCGGGTTTAAGATTAGAAAAAATATCATACATTTATTTAAATTTGATTTGAAAAATAAAAAATATAAGAGAGCAATTAAGTTTTAATTCATATCAACTGTGTCAAATGATGTCCCGAATTTTGAAATTCTTAGAACTGATAAATCAACATTTTCAAATTCTGTTTTCTTTACTTGACAGACTGGGAAAAAAGTATTAAGGGCAAGATCTAGTAAATTATTCCAGAGTGTCTTTTTGGTGCTAGAACCATTATGACGTCATAATTGATTTGATGAATCTTTTCCCGTATTTTACGGCTTTAAAGGAATTATGTAGAAAATAAAACAATATTTTGACATTCTATATTTAATCATGGGAAAAGTAATCCCGGTACCTATATTCTATTTGACATCATTTTAAAGAGGAAGTCAAGAGCTTATATAATGCCGTTTTTGGAAAGACTGTAGGCAATCTAGATATATTTCATTAGTCCAAAATTAACAAAACTCCGAGATTTGTTACTTTTATCCTTCATATTTCATAGAAAATGGTTGTTTAAAACATGATTTTTCATTGTATTTACCAAAAATTTAAGCCCCGGTACACCCTATGAAACAGTGATATTGTTATGAAGCAACATTAAAAGAATTTATATCTTGAATTTCATAAACCTGTAGGCACCTTTCATTTACTAGATCTTGACCTTAAAGGGTGTTAAGGACCAAGAAAATAAGCACCGCCTTCAAATTTACCTGGTCAGTGTACCCCTGTCAATCAACTAAATTGAGGCCATAGATTAGATGTTAGAAAATGATTGACGTTCGTTTACTCGTCCTGTGTATACCATGTCTAGCGCTCGCGACGATGATGCAATTAACTTTTGTCTTTTGATGCATGCCGTGACGATAAAACGCCATCTATATAGTACTATTATCAAAAGAAATAATAAAAGATATGAATTAAAAATTTACTCGTACTTGGTTAATGTACCACACCAAACGCGCTGATCACCCATAGTCTGACGCAGCGCCGATCATGCATCCATGAAAACGTCGTTTATTAATAAAAATGTTTGTGAATAATTGAGAATAATTAGTTATATTAAATCAAATATTGCGTCTACAATTTATATCGTTAGTTATCACATTTCTTTAAGAATTTTCACGAGCCGACACTGGAAGAGAAACAAGTACAGACAATTCTGGTACATGCACAGCTAGTAGAATTATTGTGCACATTAATTTAGCAGCTTTTACAAGCGTTTGTTGCAATGTTGCATTAGTATTTGAGTACGATAGGATGATCGTATAATGCACAAAACATCACGATATATTCTTAGTAAATCCCGTAAGAAACTTGTCCAATCAAACGAATGATTTTACTTATGTCGCGCGCAGTTATTCATGCATTTATATTCATTTCAACGATCGACAATTTGTTTTATAAGTACATATGAATACGATATGTTTTTAGATCATCGGAAAAACTCTGTTGAGAGCACTTTAATACCCCGTGTATATAGACTTGCATACACAAGCGAACGTGTTTCCCTCGGGGCTTCACACCTCTTTCAATATAGGCTCCACCCCCACCTGAACTTGTTAAAAACCTCGGCCGAGAAAATAAGCAACGCCTTCAAATTTACCTGGTCAGTGTACCCCTGTCAATCCACTAAATTGAGGCCATGGATTGGATGTTAGAAAATGATTGACGTTCGTTTACTCGTCCTGTGTATACCATGTCTAGCGCTCGCGACGATGGTGCAATTAACTTTTGTCTTTTGATGCATGCCGATTTCAATCAACCAGTTGTTAAACATGTGTTTTCACGGTCTTTGAGCAATTGATCTTGTGTAAAATAAAATAATGATGGATTAAAGATTAAATTGACTACTCGAAGTTAATCTAAACGATTATAAGTTATGAAAAATAATTAGGATTGCATGTTAACTTATTGAGAAATCAATTTACGGGTAAACTATTGTTAACTTTTTAATTCAAAATCAATGCAAACCATCTCTCTCTCTCTCTCTCTCTCTCTCTCTCTCTCTCTCTCTCTCTCTGTATCTATATAAACTCCAACATGTATATAAAACACTAGTACTACATTTACACATTTACATGTACAGTGTTTGTTGTTTATGTTCTTACAAGGGCTGCGGAATGATAAAGAATTGGTAATGAAACTAGATCTCGTTACGAGTAACGAGTAGGTCTTCCGTCCGATTTGTTTTATATGACACGATGAAATATCGATACTCTCGGCCAAATCTGAGATCTTGTTGAAACTGGGTTTTTTGTCTCGGGACAGGAAACGAACGAACGGAAGTGATTAATGAAAATAAAAGAAGGTATTTCTTGTACATTTGCCTAGTGTACATCACTGTTTATCAGGCTAGATGAAACACCCAAGAAAGTCTGTTCAACTTGTTAAAAATATGAATTGTTTGAACCCTTTCGGTGAGTAGCGGAAGTGACGGTTGACAAAATAAAACCCGTTAAACACATATTCAATCAATTGTCTATTATTCATAAAGGTTTCGTGTCTCAATCACTTACAGTGACTAAAACCTCGCGGCCATCAAATTTGTAAAAAGGATAGCTACCTAAGATATTTGATATATCTCACCGGAAGTAGAATATGTTTGCTCATTTAACATTATTTAGTAAACATATATAAGATTTTATACTGATATATTCATTCCATGTAAAATAAAAAAAATAACGAAAAAAAATAAATAATTTTTGAAGTGCTTCCGGTGACGACCAGAAGTTACGACGAATCAAACAAAATTATGTAAACACAGATACATAATTAGGGCTATCATCCCACAAAGTTTGATTGTTCAAGTCGACACCGTTTTTGAGATCTCGTGGAGTCAATGTTTTGTCTCTTGACAGGAAATGGACAAACGGAAATGCTCAGTGAAAATAAAAGTTAGTATTTCTTGAACATTAGACAACTGTTCTTTACTGTTTATCAATTTTACGAAATTGTCAAAGAAAAACAGTTGAACTTTCAAACAACTTGATTTGTTTGAACCCTTCCGGTGAGGACCGGAAGTAACGGTTAACAAAATGATAGCGGTTAAACGCATTTTCTATCAAATGTCTATCATCCATGTAAGTTTCGTGTATTGATCACTTGCACTTTCTGAGATCTCGTGGGTAAAACGTTTGTTTCAAAAAGGCTATCTGAGATATTTGAGATATCTCACCGGAAGTAGAATATTTTTGTTTATTTAATATCGGATAGATGCAATATGTAAGAAATAATACCTATATTTCAATTCTATATAAAAATTAATTAAATGCAATTTTTTTTAATTTTTGAAGTGCTTCCGGTGACGACCGGAAGTTATGACGAAAAAAACAAAATAGGTTAAGACATCTACATCTATAGGTCTAAAATCCTACAAAGTCTGGATGCTCAAGTCCTAATCATTTTTGAGATCTCGATGTCACAAGCTTTTTGTTCCGGGACAGGAAACTGACGACAGGAAATGAATATTGGATAAATAAAAAAGTTCCTCAAGATATAACTTTTTTCTATAATTCCTGCAAATTTTAAGAAAATCTATCGAGCCATCTCTGAAAAATCTACTGTACAAAAAAGGAGAAAAACAATTCAAAATTTCCTACCCAATTAGAGAGCTCTAAAGAATGGCGCCACTGGTATAAAACAAAAACAATAGGCACAACTTCAGACCATGGTCTACCTATCCTGAAAATTTCATATACATATATCTGATACTCAGATCAAGTGTGCACAAAATGGGTCAAAAAACGTACAAAATCAGCAATAAATCGGTAGCGGAAGTGATGACGGAAAAAATATTAAAAACAAAATAAATTCAGATCACTTCTAATCATCTGTGAAAAAAAAGTTGAAATCGGTTGGATAGTTTATGAAAAATCGCGTGCACAAAATTTGTGGGGAAAAAAATAATAACTAGATACGATCTCGTTACGAGTAACGAGTAGGTCTTCCGTTCGATTTTTTGAAACGATACGATGGAATATCGATTAAATGTTACAATCGCTCTCCCCTCATTTCAGATAAAATATAGGATTGCAAAAATTAGTAACATTGCTCAATTGTGTTTTTTTGGTTGTGTGTTTTTATTTTGTTTTTTTTCTTCCTTTTATTTGTTATTTTTTTCCCTACATAATTTAAGATTATTGATCAAAGTTTTTAGTCCCTTGAGTATATCTAAATACATCATAAATGAATAGGACAATGGTTTTTCAAACAATGTTATTGTTACGATGAACAACTTTGCTTCTAATTTCAATTTTATTCTGAGGGCATTTGAACACGATTTAAATGAGTTAAAACGTTTTCAAAAGTTTAAATTTCATCCAATCAATTCGTGTAAGAAAGTGCAAGTGCACTTAGATATCATGTTTTAAAATCGGTCTGACATCATTTTAACACGATTTAAATGATTTTTTAATTTGTATTTCGTTTTATAGATTTTTGAGATGGTTGACGGTTTGTTATTGTCATTTTTTCATGATTTTAAAATTTTTCAAAAAATTCAATTTCATCCAATCAATTTAAGTATGATGTCACCAGACGCAGAATTGTAAGTGCAGTTTAGATATTATGTTTTAAAATTAGTCTAAGATCATTTTAACAGGATTTAAATGATTCTAAAAATTTTGAAAACCTCAAATTTCATCCAATCAATTTGAGAATGATGTCATCAGACGCAGAATTGCAAGCGCAACTTAGATATTATGTTTTAAAATTACTCTAAGATAATCATAACACGATTTAAATAATTTTAAAAAAATTTTAAAAACTAAATTTCATCCAATCAATTCGTGTAAGATGTCATTAGACGCAGAATTGCAAGCGGAACCTTTATATCATGTTTTTAAATCGGTCTGACATCATTTTAACACGATTTAAATGATTTTAAAAATTTTCAAAAATTTAAATTTCATCCAATCAATTTGAGAATGATGTCATCAGACGCAGAATTGCAAGCGCAACTTATATATCATGTTTTAAAATCGGTCTAAGATCATTTAAACACGATTTAAATGATTTTAAAAATTTTCAAAAATTTAAATTTTATCCAATCAATTTGAGAATGATGTCATCAGACGCAGAATTGCAAGCGCAACTTATATATCATGTTTTAAAATTAGCCTAAGATCATTTAAACATGATTTAAATGATTTTAAAAATTTTCAAAAATTTAAATTTCATCACATCAATTCGTGTAAGATGTCATCAGACGCAGAATTGCAAGCGCAACTTAGATATTATGTTTTAAAATTGGTCTAAGATCATTTTAACATGATTTAAATGATTCTAAAATTTTTCAAAACCTCAAATTTTATCCAATCAATTTGAGAATGATGTCATCAGACGCAGAATTGCAAGCGCAACTTAGATATTATGTTTTAAAATTACTCTAAGATAATCATAACACGATTTAAATAACTTGGATATTATGTTTAAAATTGGTCTGAGATCATTTCAACATGATTTAAATGATTTTAAATTTTTTCAAAAATTTAAATTTCATCTAATCGATTTGAGTATGATGTCATCAGACGCAGAATTGCAAGCGCAACTTATATTAATATCATGTTTTAAAACTAGCCTAAGATCATTAAAACATGATTCTAATGATTTTAAAAATTTTCAAAAATTTAAATTTCATCCAATCCATTCGTGTAAGATGTCATCAGACGCAGAATTGCAAGCGCAACTTAGATATTATGTTTTAAAAATAGCCTTAGATCATTTTAACACGATTTAAATAATTTTAAAAATTTTCAAAAATTTAGATTTCATCAAATCAATTCGTGTAAGATGTCATCAGACGCAGAATTGCAAGCTTATGTTTTAAATATAGTCTTAGATCATTTCAACACGATTTAAATAATTTTACAATTTTTTGAAAAATTAAATTTCATCCAATCAATTCGTGTAAGATGTCATTAGACGCAGAATTGCAAGCGGAACTTTTATATCATGTTTTAAAATCGGTCTGATATCATTTAAACACGATTTAAATGATTTTAAAATTTTTCAAAAATTTCAATTTCATCCAATCAATTTGAGAATGATGTCATCAGATGCAGAATTGCAAGTGCAACTTAGATATTATGTTTTAAAATTAGCCTAAGATCATTTAAACATGATTTAAATGATTTTAAAAATTTTCAAAAATTATGAATTTTATCCAATCAATTTGAATATGATGTCATCAGACGCAGAATTGCAAGCGCAACTTATATATCATGATTTAAAATCGGACTTACATCATTCAAACTTGATTTGAATGATTCTAAAATTTTCAAAAATTTCAATTTCATTCAATCAATTTGAGTATGATGTTATCAGATGCAGAATTCAAGCGCAACTTAGATATTATGTTTTAAAATT
>WFKH01003881.1:10055100-10081444 GCA_016163765.1 Magallana hongkongensis | reverse complement strand
TTTGTTTACACTAATGAATCTAATTTACCGTCTTTGAGAACGGGGGTTGGGGTGGGGGTTAACCAAAGATACAGGTCAATTACCAGTACATCATTTAATTGATTACAGGAAAAAGGTCCCCGACCCCTCTTTTTCCTTCCAAAACATATAAATTTATTATGATATTCAGCAACTTAGAGTATATGTTTAAGATCGTAAAAAGAAATACGCTTTGTTGTAAATTAGGTACAGTGATATTGAAAAAACGAGCTGGTCAAACAATAATTTCTCCAATGGTATGTTAAGAATCTATAAGTGTTTCAACATAAACCCTCTTTTCAAATTCTAATCAAATAAATCACTTCATTATAAAAGAAAATTACATTACATTGACAAACATTAAATTATTATAAACTTAAAAATAAGCATTAGGGTGTAGGATTTTTTTCCCGCTCTGATCCTCTAAAAGATCATTTTGTTTTTGATACCCATCACTAACGTATCCTTTTTTCACATCATGTTTGTTTATAAGCTCATGCAATTGAAGCCAGTTGAAATATGTTAATCATTATCTCCATTATCAATAAATAAATTAAATCATTTTTGTTTCTGGCATAGCCCAATGTACCAGATAAGAAGTAAATTTGCTGCATACACAAAAAAGGAAAATGCAGTTGCTAAGCGATGCAGTTTATGTCATATTTGGATCATTCAAATCTCCCGAGTTGTTCTTTATGTAAATTACAAACTACATAAGCTTATGAGAAAAGAAAAAAAATCGAATCGAGAAACTGTTTATCATGTTAGCTGAGAATGCTTTGGGTTCTTTTTTTTAAATATATCCCATTTAGGTAAACAAGGTTAAACAATCATTTATTGTATATAAAATTATATATTATTTCGACTAAACCCTGAACAATTTTTTTTTCAAAGTGCGTTAATACCGACGATATCAACGCACTTTGAAAAAAAAAAAAAATTTTCAAAGTGCGTTGACTTGGTCTCAAAATTAACGCAATTTGAAAAAAATTTTCAAAGTGCGTAATTTTTCAAAGTGCGTTGTAACAATCCACACGGGTAATGGTATTTTGCGGAACGGAACGGAACCAGAATTTTAAAAATAAGTCAAGTACTGCTGTCATTGTAATTTTAAAGATGTTATACTTGGGAATGTGTTTGGTTTGTTTTAAAGATCTAACTAACATAGAATATTCTTTTGCTAGCTTAAACCAGCTAGTAAGTTCTGCCGTGAAAGTACTGTAATGTGTGAATATTAGAGTAATAAGTAATATATGTATATTTTTCTTTAAACAACGAATTTAAACATTAAAATTAAAGATCAATCTTATTTTGAAATGTAATGAATAAAAAAAATTGCTCATTTTTTAAAAATTTCTACTTTCCCATTGGGTGACCATTCACTGGTTCCGTTCCGTTCAACAAAGTACCAATAGCCCCTGGATCCATTTGGGTAAATCAGCTTACCGTTTCTATGTATAAATAAAGGCCGAGGGTATCCGTGTTCGCATAACAAAATGATGTTTCAACATAAAGTAATGGAGCGTGTACATCATGGAATAGAGAATTGACCTACAGCGAAGACTTATTCACATCACGTTATTAAGTTTAGACATAACGTAATAAACTTATGACATCAAGCTATAAAATGTTGACATAATAAAACGATATATTTACACCATGAAATTAAGTGTTGATAAAATATAAAAATACTTTGATGTCATGTAATAAAATATTGGCATAATGTAAGGATAGATTTGCATTATGTAATGCAGTATTGACATAATGTAAGGATACATTTGCATTATGTAATGCAGTATTGACATAATGTAAGGATACATTTGTCCCATGCAATACAGTGTCGACATAATGTCATGATGTATTGACCTTGAGTTCTACAATATTGGCGTAATGTACGGATAAATTTACATCACGTTATAAAATGTTGACATAACGCAAGGATGATTTTACACCACAACGCAAAAAGTTGACATCATGTAAAGACATGTTTACTTCACATTATGTGCTTTTGATATCACGTAATGAAGATTTGACCAAGTGTAAAGATAATGCACACCACGTAATGGACTTTAACATCATGTAATGATGATTTAACATAATGTATCTATAGTTTTATGCTATAAGGCAGCAATGGCGTTCCATATTGATGTCTATTTGCGTGAAATATATGTGTATCGTCGCTGTAAAGCCATTATATACGCTCTTAGTCAGGAATTTGAAACATACATGAAACAGCCATATTAACATGTTATTTAGTTCCCTTCCGCGACTAAAAATATAATGCCAGTAACTTTGTAGAGAAAAGTCTTTTTTAATTAACGAGTAATAATGATTATTTACATATCAAAATGTTTTTTTTTAAGATGGAAAGTTTTATTTTATCTAACAAAAATAGATATAATAAAAACACATGGTGACGATTATCATGTTTTTATATTTGTGCTCATGGCGCATTATTAACAATTGGTGTTCACAGGAAATTTCCAATGCAAACATAAGGGGAAATATACACTGAATATATATATATATATATAGATAGATAGATAGATAGATAGATAGATAGATAGATAGATAGATAGATAAATGTTTAGTACTCTTCCGTTTGGTGTTGATATAGTAAAAATAAATGTCAAGGGTTTTTTATTTTTTAAATAATGGAAAACTTATCCTTTTATAAATACTTATGGATGGCGTGTTATTAAACACACCATCTACATCATTTTGTAAAACAATCTTTACAATAGTATTGGTTTTGTATAATGCATTTTTACAAGTCTATTTTGTCAAAATTACCTTTTCTAAGTCCTATAAAGGATGGCTTTGGTGGAAGTGGTGGTTTATCTGGTTTAAACAAATGAACAAAACCAATTTTTTAAGAATTCTATAAATGGATAAAAAATGAATAATTCTGGAATCATTTTTATTGTCAATGATCGTGGGTAGCAAAAATTTACCTGGTTCGTTTGGACATAATTTCGTTGGTATCAAGTTATATTGTGTAAATAAATATTATATACCTATTTACTGGCTATAAGGACGATAGCAAGTTTATTGTCCCCAAGACAGCAACTACTTCACGAGGCTATTTCATGGTATAGCTATTTCATGGCTAGATAGAATAGCATGTTTATTCGCTGTAATTTTACATAGAAAATATTCACAGAGGTATAATAATAACATGCTTGTTAATACGTTCGTGGGGATGCAAATTCGTGGGCAAGGTTTACATGTACCGACAAAAGCCACGAATAATGATGATTCCACAGTAATAATTATATAATTAAACACAATAGAAATAAAATGTCATTTTTTTCCGTTTCCGTATACTTTACATTTAATGTCCACTGATTCCGGATAATTTAGAGTTATCGAACATTGCTGAGGACCGGAGATCGTTATAAAAATCTTGCATTTTAGATTTGAAAAAAGATGAAGCTTTTCTTAATACATACGAATTTAAATGGTTTTTACGAGTTTATGGAATCAACTCAGTTATGTCAGTGCTAAGGGATTCCCAATGTATCGAGTCGAAGCACATTTTCGATTTGAGTATTTTATATACATAAGGTTATATTTTTGGGGGTCTTCTTGAAACTTGGATAAAATATGATTAAAGACTTGGGGTTTTAATGTCCAGGAGTGTTTAATCACTTTCATAATTGGTAACGGTTTATCAAAAAATATTATCATGCTATCCGTAATAGAAAATAGTTTTATGAAAATGTAGTGTAAGTGTTATGAAAATGTAGTGACAAAAGTGATATATCTCTCAAAATAATTTTATTAACATATATAACATATTGTAATATTCATGTAAAATTTGTTCTAAAAATAGACGCTAACGCGGGTTATGTATTTTTTCTGCAATGTAGCTACCTTCATACTGTCATGTTGTAAATTTTGAATTTACCGGGTGGCAGTAAATACAAAATTTACAACATGACAACTGTTGTCATGTTGTAAATTTTGTATTTACTGCCACCCGGTAAATTCAAAATTTACAACATGACAATACCCCAAATGAATCACCAAAGAAAGCATTTTATTGTTTAAATAAAACAGACTCAAACTATAATTCTTATGCCTGTATAATGTGTATTGTTACAACGTGAAGATTTGAATAATATAAGCTTTTACTTTTGATACTCCAAATTCCAAAATTTGAATGTGAAATTTTTTCCCAAAAGAACAAGTGCACTTAAGCTATATAGTGGGCCCTTTTTCAATTCCGTTTGTATGTGGATAATATCAACAAATTGCTTTTTTTTTCGTATTATTTAAGCACTGGTGGATACTTCTGATTTAAATGCACGCGTAACATCACCAAAATTAGCATACATTTTAAACAATTAAGGATTTTTAGATGCCTATAGATAATCTAAAACCGGTGTAAAGTATAATAATGACCGGGGGTCATTTTTCGACGTAGAATAATGATCCCGGTCATTATTCTACGCAGAAAAATGACTCCCCGGTCATTATTCTACGTAGAAAAATGACCCTTTTGCCTAAAGAATAAGTGTCATTTTCATAAAAATGAGCACACTCTACGTACATGAAGAAAAGTGATCCCTGTAGATTAATGACCCCCTTATAGATTAAAGATTTTCAGTATGATTTTTTATTATTCATGAAATAGTCTTTAAAATATTGTAATTTTTTCTGCAGTTTACAGAAAGTAACAGAAATAAAAATTCATATTCAAATCAACTTAAAGTGAAAGAAGGGGTATATCCTAGAAATTAAAAATCCTTCCGATAGAACAAGATACTGGCGTATTGTATCGGGGTATGGTTTTCATCTTAACGAGTTACATTGACATGTGTCTCATTATTACGAGTGACAACACATTAAAATTATTTCGAGATACAAGACACTATAAAACAAAATTCTGTTTATTGGCGATGAAAGAGTAGATTCGATATTGATCATGAATTATAATTGCATTGATGATTTCTCCCTACTACAAACTACTGGGTATGCAAGTACATCACCCAGAATTAATGATGTAACCAAAATTATGAAAAGTTCACTCCATTGTTAGGCATTATAACCACGCTGAAGTAAGCAGCCACTAACAGCAGCCATTAAGCCAGTAGAAGCTAACGGCCAATAAGAAATATCATCAAAGAACTGAGAGTACTCGAACAGAAAACATATTTTACTTTATCATCGGCATACTTTAATTAATATCAAGATGATAAATGCATCAATAATTTGTAGGAGCATTGACAACTTCGGAGGCAGTAAAGATCGCCTGGATAAGAAATATAAACGTCTTGATCAAAATCAAGGGAGATATAAACCCCTCGGAACCACCTAGTGGTACCCGTACAGCCCAAATTTTAGACCTGGAAATAATAGCCCTATAGGTCTCCTGCACTGCCCTGTAATTCGTTTGGTGTACATTTTAAAGAAAAGGGAGATAACGGCCGACCTTTCACCACAATATCGTTGTGAAAAGTTTTACTAGTGAGCTAAATGCACGCATTTAGATATAATAGAAGCCCTCAACGCTTGTTATAAATATTTTAAAAGATCCTCTACTTAACGCTTGTGTTTTTAAGTTCGCGTGATCATATCATGAAATATTATTGTTAAATAATATGTTTTATGGCATCATTGTATCGTAACCATCTATTTTTATCACAGAACCTTTTTTAGAATCTGGTTTTTATTAGTAATTTTTAACCTGAGGGTCCATGATATCTATTTTTAGAATATTTATGCTTGTATCTTGTCAACAATTAATGAAATTGCAGGACTGTAATCACGTGAAAGTCACTTTTGGTTTTACCCTGGTATGTGAAGGACGTTTTCATGTAAACAGAGAGATTATTTGTGTGTAAATTTGACTTTTGGCCATGAACTTTAAACAAAGTGAAAAGTAATGTACGAGGGAGGATTTGTCATAGTATAAAAGAATTTGTATTGAAAAGTAAGTTTATATTCATTCTTAGTTTATATGTGGATCACTTTACCATCGGCGCCCGAGGTACGGACTTTAGAGAAACTGGTTTGACCCAGATTGATGTCAACATGGTAGAACAAACGGAGTTATCGGACATTTTTATGTGAAGCGGTTAGAACGTTTTTAATTGCAAAACCCAGTGTATAAGAACTTGTGTTTGAATGAAGATGTATACAAAGTTTGTTTTCGAAGTCAGGGAGGTTTGACAGTCCGTGGTCTGGCTAACTCGCCGAGCTGTGCACCTTTACCTCAGTTCCGATATTGTGTTTTTTGGACATCGGAAGAAATGATGCTACAACTCTTGCATCACTTGATATTGCTCAGGACATTGTTGCATATGCGAACTATCTTGTGCATGGACTTGGTAATCGGCCAGTTGCTGCGCCGCGACCCACGAATGTCCCAGGCCGGTTATAACGACGAAGTGTTAAAAATAAACTCACACCTACAGCAATTAACTTTGGAGCTTCATCATATTTATTTTTGGAGACACAGAGGATTTTGGGCAGATCTGTCACACCTGGGGCGCGATGGGGTCCACCTGCATGTTGAAAATTATGCAAATTCTCCGGCACCAATGGTGAAGTACATAAGGAGCATCAAATATGCTGTGCGTAATAGAATGCAGAAAATAAAGGCCAGTAGTCACTGCATTTTGTTCAACTGGCTAAATTCAATCAATAGCTAGTTATTACAATATTAAAAAAAAATCTTAAAGATATTCTAATGCTTGTCTGTTTTTAAGTATATAATTTTATTCAGACATGTACAGAATTTCTAAGTATATTCTAATACTTGTCTGTTTTCCAAGAAATTTTATTCATACATGAACAGAATTTCTAAGTGTATTCTAATGCTTGTCTGTTTTCTAATTATTTTTTGTCAGACTTGTACAGAATTTCTAAGTATATTCTAATACTCGTCTGTTTTCTAAGTAATTTTATTCAGACATGTACGGAATTTCTAAATGTATTCTAAGGCTTGTCTGTTTTCCAAGTAATTATTCAGACATAAACAGAATTCGGAGTGCATTCTGATGCTTGTCTGTTTTCTAAGTAATTTACTAAGACATGAAACATTTCTAAGATTTCTAAGTCTGTGCAAGCCGTTTAAGGAATGTCATTCAGGCATGTACTGAATTAAAAGTGAAAGTTGTTCAGACTAAGAAGTAGGTTACAATTGGCTTATAGGAAATTTTGTCATGTATAGAATTTTTGGGGGACAGGTCTTTAAGATAAATCTCATATATTCTAGTTGACTTGTTTCAAGACCATAACAGGTCATTTTCTGAGATTTGATCCAGTATTTGTTGAGGAACACCATCATTCATGCCAAATAACGATTGGCTCATGGATCCTAAGCAACTTTTATCTGTATAAGACATTTTCCATTTAACACGATTATTAGTTTTAAATTTATAAGTTCTCATGGAACCAAGAAAGTATATAAAGTACTAGATAATGTTGTCAAATGATTGCACTATGTTATTTATGTGTTCAATGGTAAACACATAAACACTTCCCAAAGTGAGTCAGGGTTGAAGTTAATTTGAAGTAACACATGTGTAAATCATTTTAGAATTAACCATGCCTAAGCGGAGGTTGGAATCCACACCTAAGCCAGCAACAAAAAGGAAAAAGTCGCCTACGATGCCCATAAACAGTCCCAATCCTTCTGTGACAGCAGCGATTGACTATGACCTTTTAGCGTCGGCTATCATAAAGCAATCTCAAAACTCTCCCAATACTGACAGTGCTATGAACATATATGACAACTAGAGCCGAGCTCGTTGCAAAGCAACGTATAGGTCTTCCGTCCCAGCTTCCTGTCAGAAAAGGATTGTCAATCAGTCTGATTAAAAGCACCCTTCTCCTCCTTACAGGGTCTGACAGGTATTAATAGGGGGTCATCTTCACACGACCTAAACTTCTGACCAATCAGGGCTTTAGAAAATTTATTGGAACTTTTTAAATGAAGACAGGCAAATTTATTCATGCCTGCTTTCTATGTAACCCCCAGACTGATTATTGAAGAGTTGCACCTCTCATTAACAGATAAAGGCACGTATTTGGTAACTGAGAGTATATTTAGGTTGTATGCAAATATGGAGGTCATGTGAAGATGATCTGTTGTCGATACCTATCAGACCCTAATGAGTGTATACACTACGCAGAAGGGTGGTGATTTTAATCAGACTGGATTGTCAATATGATAAAAGTAAGTTCAGAAAATCAAAAATAAACGATGACGCCTTCTCCAACCTGAGGGTGCGCTGTACGAGAGGTGCTCAGCGGGAGGGACAACTCTCCGTATAATGTTTGGTCATGCAAGCACTCAGCATCGTTTTTGCTTCGGGGAACAAATTTATCCGAATTGTATTAACAAGGAAATAAAAAAAAATCTAATCCGTGGTAGTGGTAGGGGAGGGGGGAGTTGTGAGGCAGCTATAACTTATTTTGTTTAGTATAATTTGTTTTCAATTTGCCATAAAAATTTATGTTTCCTTCTACTAAAATGTGTGTTGGGGAAGGGGGGAAACAATGCCCCAAAATTTAATTTCCTGTATGGTAATTTAAGGGAAATTTTGGTTGCGAGAAAGGGGGAGAGTGCTCTCTGTGGACCAACTGGCGGTTCTATGAGCAACCTCACAAATAATTCCTCACCTCCCCACTAAGAAAAAAAATCATAATCAAAGTATTTATCTATTAGAAGATAATGGATGCTTCTTTTTCTTATAGTGACACCGAACTTGCACAAATGATCAAAGTTGAAGTCAGGACATATTTAAGTACATGTCACAAGCAATCTTTGTGTCAAATTTTAGCTTCTAATCATTTCCATGTATACAAGATATGACAGCGAGGAAAGAAGCATTTTTGTCAAATGACCTTGAACTTGCACAACTGACCCTGGGTCAAGTTCATGACACATCCTCAGGTCATCGGCAATCTTTAAATGAAAAAGCAACTTCCAATGTTTCTCCTTAAAAACAGTATGAAACAGACACAAATTATGAACTTGACAAAATAACCTTGGAACAAAATCATTACACACACTTAGGTCATAAGCAATCTTTGTGAAAGAACTTTCAATGTTTTTTCATAGAAATGATATGGAACGGACACGATTTTTTCACTTTTCCTGCCAGTGACATTAATCTTGCCCAAAGAATTTTTTGTCAAGGTCATGACACACCCTCAGGTCCAAAACAATTTTTGTTTTAGTTAATATTTTGTACTTTTTGAATATGCATGTATTGACCAATGTTTTGAATGCACATTTGCACTCTCCTCTCATCGTCGGAACCCACGTGTTTTCTATCCATTATACTGCATTGAAAGCAATGTAGCAGATAAGAGACCCGTGGGTTCCGACGATGTCTCATCAATGATATGTGTCAATTTGAATCTAAATGATTTCTAATTGGTATGGTTTTCAAAGCTTTTGAAAAGATTTCAAACTGAATTCCTACAGTTCTAAATTTGAGGTTAAAAATACAAATAAATAGGAAGATAAAGCGAAAGCCATAAAGGCATTATTGCTTCTGTTTTATACTATTTCAGAGTTAACAAGATATCTGTGAGCCAATGCTCACTAGTGATCTCCGCGCACTAATGTGAATATGCAAAATAAGCAAAGTCGTCATTTAACAGGAAGTTGACGCTCACTTGGTACAAAAAATATATCCTACGATATGGCATGCCTTAACAAATACTGTGTAAACATTTCAAGCATCTGCGATAAAAAGGAGCTGAGGAATCTTTGACGAAAATTTGTTTCAAAATTTTGGCTTAAAAATAAACAAAGTCGTCATTTAACAGGAAGTTGACGTCCAATTGGTACAAAAATATATCCCACGATATGGCATGCCTAAACAAATAGGATGTTAAAATTTCAAGCATCTGCAATAAATAGTTGCTGAGATAAATGCGACAGAATTTTTTGTTACGGACGGACAGACAGACAGAAGGACAAACGGACACAAAAGGGTAAAAAGTATACCCCCTCTTCCATCGGAGCGGGGGTATAAAAAATTAAATATTCTGCTGAGTTTTCAAAACTCGATAAAACTTCAATTGCGCTTTCGTAAATTGGAATTCTGGGGAAGAATTAGAAAGTCCGTGTTAGAGAAATTCGAAGAAGTTATAAAACTGCGCATAGATGTATTGAAAGACTGTCAATGGGTATCGTCTGTAGCCACGGTCCGGAATCCGTATATGCAGACATACATTGTATGTAGTACATCGCTACTCTTTTACCTCCTCACCTACAGCCATACAAATGAGGGTGCAACCTTCATGTACACATGCATATTATTATAGTTCTGGAAACTATCTTGTATTTTAATAGATTGGGTATACATATATTGTTGACATACAATTAGTATTCCACTGGCTGTAGCTAATCTTGTAAGGATATTAAGTTGCATTACAACCTCATGCTACACAACTTCAATAAAAAGTTGGGTTTTTTTTTTTATCAATTTTCATATAATTAGCAATAAATAATTAAAAATTTCCAAGAACACATATCTATCTCACTTAAGTGTAACTTTGAGAAGCGCATATATTTTTGGGAGGCATATCTGTCGCTATATTATAGTCTGTAAGTTAAGTGAACTATCATGGTATTGCAAAGAAAGAAGAAATCTGTCGACACTAGCAGTACTTTGATGATTTCTATGGCGACCGACTGCATTGCATAAATATTTGAAAACATAATTTAAAAAAAAAATAGTTGTGTTCGTACAAAATATGAAACATGCACGCGTGATAAGGTACATGTAGAATATCCACTCGCGCGGGATCTCCTCGGCCATGTGCGCGGGATGATCATCATTTTTTTGTTGATTTTGTTGATTTAAAACATTATATGTACAGTTTTTAAAACATTTTAGGCTTACAAACCAACCATTAATTCATGTCTGACAATGTTTCCGATTTGAAGTAATATCGCTTTTATTACTTTTCAGAACGACTTCTTAATTTACACTCCAATGTTTAATTAAATAAATATAAGATGTACAAACTTTTATAACATATATAAACTCAAACACGTTCATGTACGTGTAAGTGTTTGTGTACTAGATAACCGCTTACCGCTAGGTAGTGCAGCAGTGGCTGATCTCCTCGGTCGTGGGCGAATGATAAATTACGAAAAGGTACAACGCACAGCTCAGAACACATGAAGATTTGAAAAGTTTGCAGTATAATGACTAAAATCTATCAAATAGAAGTTCTTTTTTTTTTTTTTACTTTAAACCCACAATTGATCTATGTCTGATATTGCTTAAGATTGAGAAGAGAACGACATTATTTTATTAATTAACTGAACGATTTCTTAATTGACACCCTATCGTTTAATCCAATTGAAGAAGAATAAACTTTTATGTGTAATCAAAACTAAAACATTTCTTGTGTTAGCGGCTAAATAAAATTGCATATGAGAGTTGCGACTCTTGTGTATTAGATATCCG
Organism: Magallana hongkongensis; assembly: GCA_016163765.1. Lineage (NCBI taxonomy): Eukaryota > Metazoa > Mollusca > Bivalvia > Ostreida > Ostreidae > Magallana > Magallana hongkongensis. The sequence continues at coordinate 10,069,979 of WFKH01003881.1, read as the reverse complement.
CTGACCGCTAGGTAGCCCAGCCGGGACCATGGTGACGGATTTTCCCGGCCGCGGACAAGGGATAGCTTACGTAAAATTGCATATGAGAGTCGCGACTCTTGTGTATTAGAATTTGTATAACCTCATATTTATTGCTTTTTTATCTTTTGACAGCAGTTTTGGTGAATCTTTGCCATAAACCAGTCAGTTCAAGACGTGATTACTTTTTTGTTCCACATTTGTGTAGTACATGTAACTAACAAGGCCGAGTACAGTTTGTGTACGCACGCTTTCGCGCAGCGTTTCATTTGCATTGTGACTTCATCTTTTTGCTTGGTTGACGCCATGGCGATATGGTTTCAACTGCAGATATACAACGGAATTTTTCGAAAATAGCTCGTTTGAGGCGTGAAATTGATATTATATTGTAGAATAAACATAAATGTCTTGAAGTATAAGCTATATTTGGGCTCGGGTCGAAAACGTGAAGAGGGCTCAGCAAGCCGAGTCTTCTGTCACGTTTTCTTACCCCGCCTAAATATAGCTTAATACATGTATTTCAAGCAGTAACCATGTATTTTATATTATTGGCCCTTAATATGTGATGTTATATATGTATTTATTACTTAAACACGTCTGAATGTTTTGATAATACTATATATATCACCATTTCCGCCTTTGTCAAATAAAAAATAGTCATTATCTGACAGATCGTGGCATTTGGGCATACAAAAAAAAAAACTTTGATAAGACTCCTGGAGCAAACCAGGAGGTAAAAGGATTTTTAATTTGATCATTTGATGCCTTTTAGCAATAACTTTCATATTTAGAACAGAAAAAGAAATCCCTATGGCAGAAGTTTAAAAAAAAATGTAAAAAATGTGCAAAATTGATACATTTCAAGCAAAATCTCATTGGGTCCCATGTTAAACATTAATAAACTTTGAGATGACCCCCTAAACAAACGATGTGGTAAATGTCTGATTTTTTTAATCTTAAAATAATTGTTTTAGTAGAAATTCATGTAAAAATTTCATTAAAAAATCTAGGGCAGAACAAATTAGACCCGGCCTCGTTAAGATTTAAGGTTTTGGCATTCCGATCAGCTGATATATCGTTCCCGAGTTGTGAACTGAACATGGAATAGAACGGACTCACCATTATCCCTCACCATTTGACACGTTTTCTACTAACGTAAATCAAATCCAATTACTAAAAGTACTTCACAACATTGGCATTTAGCGCCATTTTACCCTTTGTGTATATGTAAGGTGTTATCAATTAAAATATTTGTTTTGATTTACGTACTTTAGGTTTTTCTTTTATTTCATATCTCTTTCTTTCAAATTACATATTAAGTTGTTGGATTTTTTGATATAAAAGTTCACTTGAGATTTTTCTATCGGTTGTTTGATAGAAAAATCAATAACACGTCTTTTCTTCTATCTTTATTGATGCTCAATTAAAATGTCGAGTAGTTCAAACCACATAGACATAAACAATGCCAATTTGGCAGAATTAAAATTAATTTCAAAATTGGAAAGAAAAGGGCTTGAGCTATTGTTAAGTTCAGAGATGAGAGGGGCTCTTTGTCATCAGAAGACCTAAAACAATGCAAACAATTCAAAACACAATTTTGGATCCCATTGTGAGTAAGGATGAAATAAGAAGAGAGAGAGAGAGAGAGAGAGAGAGAGAGAGAGAGAGAGAGAGAGAACACACTTGAATGTTTAAGATTTATCAAGTCAGGTAACGAAGTTCCAAGCAGAAATTCTCAGACAAGCAAACGACATAAAAAAGAAGGGACAATCAAATTGCATAATCTGAAAAAGACATTACTGCTGAAAAAAACCCAATTAGATTCTCTGGAAAAGACCTTATCATAACAACAAAAAGAACGATTAAATGTATTACAGCAAACATTTGAAAGAGAATAAGAAAATACAAAAACTTATTATGAAAAAAAAATTAGTAAAAACAATAACTGTGAAAGACGACGAATTTGCACTCATGAAGCAAAGACTACTTGAACAAGACACTAAAATTTATCCCTAAGGATAAATTCATTTATACAAGAAACAGCTGACTTGATTACCTAAATTTCTAAATACAATTCATTTTGGTTTCAATCCGGTTTGATAAACTCAAATATAATCGGGTTCAGCATCCTTTTCATTGCAATTGACGAAACAACAAGCATTGGCTGCAAAAGTTTGCCCAAACACACCCAACCCTCAGACATTGTAGATGCAAACGTTTTTGATTTACTTATTAATAATTTTATGATTCTTTTATGAACATGCATATCGGTATTTATGTGTATGTGTGTTTGCATTTGTTGCAATGATATGCTAAATTCAGAACATTTTCATAACTATCTTGCAATCTCATGTTTGTGGTTGGAAATTGCAACTATCTAAATGTTAACATAATTTGTACTACCAATATGGTTTGTTTGTTGCGTAACAGACTCGGTCTTTAGTTGGTAGATTAAATAGGAATAAACTAACTGTACTGCGGAAATTACACCATGGCAGGATTTTTCATGTCTTTGATGTAGGCCTACAGTTGTTCATAGGGCCTACTCAAAGCTTGGGATTAGTTGGTCAACTGTTCCCAGGGTCCACCTAACCTAGCCATTGACCCGCCTTAATCATATACATATATGTTACATTATTGTTCATGCATTTGATTACATTGACTAGATTCAATAGTTGACATTAAATGTTGATTGTATTGATTATTGTGAATAATATATTGCCTAAACATTTGTTTTCATTTAGTATAATGATTGACTGAACATTTGATTTTGTAGAGCCATATAACTGCCCACCAAGTGGGTGGTAGGTCGGTTGTTATACTATTGGTAAATTTTGAAAATAACTAAGCCATCACCAAAATCGCCTATTGGTGTTCTGCTGTTGTCTGTATAATAGGTGGATAAACAAAATGCAACAGTTAGAAAACAAGCCAAAACATATTAAAGATGAAAAAACTTACAGGGAAGTCGACAAGCTGGCACCACATGGTGTGTTCTGGAAGTCATCATCAAACCCACCTGGAAGTAAAGACATGCTTCAGTCAAAAGGTCATATTCCACCAGAGATATCGACATTTGACGAAAAAAAAGACTGTAAACCTTTCTTCACACAGTTCAATCAAATTTCATCCTGGTATAAATGGTCCCAAGAACGAAAGTTGAACATGTTGATTGAATGCCTCAGAGACAAAGTTTTGAAATATTTCAACTTCAGACCAGAAAAGTTTCAAAAAACCGAGTACAAAACTTGACGAACGGTTTGAAAAAAAGATCTTCCCCATATTATCTGGCGACGACTTCAACATGTCAAACAAGGTTCTGAGGAAACAATTGAAGAGTTTGCAAACAAAGTTCTGGAGATGACTACTGATGGATACTAAGACACACCAGAAGACTTCTTCCAGTCCTTGGCTATAGATGCGTTCTTGAGAGGTTGTTACAACAAACAGGCTGCACTCGTTGCCATGGACAACAATCTACTTACATTAGATATACACAATACATGAAAAGTGCAGTCACAAACCAAAAACTACTATTAAGTGTGAGAAAATCTAAAGCAAATAGGGTGAAGTTTGAGAGTGCTGAAAGTGAAAGTGAGTATGATGATAAAAAATAAGCAAATTTAGGGCTGTTTACAATACAAAACAAGCATCAAATCAATTCACAGATCGGACAAGACTTTCAAGTAAAATCTAAAACCATAGAGAAAAAAATTCACTGAAACAGAAAACAAATTTAAAAAATACTCTATATGCTCCCTGTACTGTAAATAACAAAACGATCAATGCTGTTAGAGATACTGCTGCCCAAGTAATTAACAAATTAAGAACTTTTTTGAGTTTGATTAAAACCAAAGCCCCTTCTTCAGAAAGAAATTAAACTAAAAGGTGCAGGTAAAAATAACATTATTATTGACAAAATAGCATTACAAGTTAAACGAAGAATAGGACCAACAGAACAGAAATGGGATGTTGTAGTCGGAGAAATAGCAGATTCTTAATAACTTGGTTTAGATTTTTTGGGAGCTCACAATTGTATCATCAATATACAACCCTTTATTCTGACAGTAGATCAAACATCAATGCCTATTACAATAATCAAAACAGAGGGTTCAAGGAATCGCGTTGGGACATATAGAGTTTCATTGCAGAAAAGAACTGTTATACACCACAATCAGTTGAATTTTACCTGTTCAGATTGACAAACCCTTCAACGATTTGCTTTGTGTCGAAACAGACAAAACTATTTCAAATCGGTTGTTACCACCAAATTCTGTAATCGGTGCAGCGCAAACAAAAATTTCTTTCCGAAACCATACAGAGAGGTTCATAACATTAAAGAAAGGTCAGAATGTTTAATCTCTATGGAAGATGAAGAAAAATGTTTTGTCATTAAAATTGAGGTAGATTAATCTGTTAAATCCTATTATCAGACACGTTAAGATCTAAGTTACTATTTCACCTGCAAGATTTATATGACAGGTCAATTACCAGTCTAGATAGGAGAGATCATCATGAAGTTTTCTCTTTGTAAAATAGATTCCAACATGACTTTGCCAAAGATAACTTCAATAATGACTATTTAACGGGGAGATAACTTATAAGATAGACACTGATGAAGCAAGACCTATAAAAAAAAAGCTTCATAGAGCACCAATGGGTTTTGAGAATGAAGGAAAGAGTCACACTGATCAAATGATTGAATTATGTTTTATTCAGCCTTTAATTTCGGAATGGGCATCTCCCCCCTGTATTAGTGAGGAAAGAAGATGGGAAAATGAGATTTTGTACCGATTATAGGGCCCTCAATAAAGTAACAATAATAGATGCATTTCTCATTCCAAATATACAGGATTATATAAACACACTAGAGTGATATATCGTTTCTAATTCACTGGATATGGTTTCAGGTTTTTGGCAAGTTTTAGTCGATGAAAAAGATAAACATAAAACTGCATTTACTACCAAATATGGCTTATATGAACATGTTAAATTACCTTTTGGACTAAGTAATAGCCCAGCCACTTTCAGTTGAGTTATTCACGAAGTTTAAGGGGTTTAGCATGGCAAAAATGCTTGGCATACTTAGATGATGTCATTATTCCAGGTAGGGAGAAGCTTTCTCATTAGACAAATCTATCTTCTGTCATTTCTAGATTTGAAAAGTTCATTTTGAAATGTCATTTAAGAACATATTCATTGTTTTATGTATCCTATAACATCTTGCTGGAAATGCAAATTCGGTTTTGGTCAGGAAAGGTTTCTCAGATTACATTTGGAAAAAGAACATTTTGAAGATTCCACAGATTGCAGATATGATGTTATTATTCGTGGTCAAAGATGGGTTACAGAAATATCTATACTTTTTGCCAAGTTCGACTAGGTCAAATCACTATCTTTCATCAATAGCAGTGAACGATTTATGTCCTGTCAAGGAGCAATCAGGCAAGAGGATGACCTTGAACACATCTTATATCATTTGAATGAGACAAAACAGCTTTTCCCTTCAACAAAAATGCTTTACCCAGCTCAAAATTTCACAAGTTTATTCCATTGGTTTATACTGAGCATTCTTTGAGACATGACTAAAATTCATACAGTTCATTTGAAAAATAACAATCTTCAGAAAAACTAGAAAATGCTTATTGTGGGTTCTTCATTTACTTATTGGGCACACCAGAGAGCAACAATGCTAAATTCCTCAGATATTGGTCTAAACAATACTCTTATTACTTGGGATGGAATTAGAGGAATGAAATGATTTTCCATTGTCGAAACTGTAAATTCTCTAGCAAAGGTCAATAGCATTCACTTGGGATCCTATGCGTTTCTTTTTGTAGCCTACTCCCTCTTATTAAGAAAATGAAAACTGATTTAAGTTTCGTTTTATAAAAAAATTGAAAGTGCAATTTTGATTTTTCGAAAGTTTTATCCAGGAGATTTTGGGGTAGAATTGATGGCTGGGAAAGAGAAAAGAAGAAAATGCATATTAATAAAGAAGTAGGGACATTCTTTTAAAAAAGGGAGGGAAAGTAGTAGGACAAAACCAAAATTTGAAAAATCACTGTTTAGGAAAGATTGAATTCATTTGTTTGACAAGGGAAAAGACATTTTATTAGAGGACTTTAAGTAATGTCTAGGAAGAATATGTTAAGTCTTTAATTGTATATAATAATTTTTAATTGTAAAAAAAAAATGTGTAAAATACATTATTTGATTTTTAGGATTTATGTATTAAGTCGGAAATTTTTGTTTGGGGCAGGGGGGGGGACTTAAAGGGGGGGGGGGGGGGGGGGGGGGTTGTACATGTAATTAAGATCGGGTTCGGCATTTCGATCAGCTGATAGATCGTTCCCGAGTTGTGAACTGAACATGGAATAGAACGGACTCCCCTCGGTCGATACTCGGTCGAGACACTACTCAAGTGGGTAGTAACTTTGAGTTATTCCTCACCACTTGCCACGTTTTCTACTAAAGTAAATTAAATCACATTACTAACAGTACTTCACAACATATGTACAAGATGGTCGTACATCCCCTATAAAGCACCAGATATACTTTTAAATGAAGACATTTCCCCGAATGAACAAGGAAATGTTCTGCAGCAGAGTAACTGCTTACACCTTTTTGCATTTCAACACGTGTGAGATGATGTCCGTAAAATATCATTAAATTCTACCTGATAAGTAATCATTGTGAAATTATTTTAAAACCTACTATTATTTTTTATAAACCACACCAATATGACAAAAATGAGAGTAAGATTGTGGACACGCTTTAGTTGATCCAAGTCAGTGGGAGTTTGAATCAAAATATATTCTGGCAAGGAAAAATAATATTAAATAATAAAGTAAAAAAAGGAAGTTGTTTCTTGGGGATTTATTTAGAGGATGCATAAACATTAAGATTTGACAAATGTTGAATGAATAAAATGAGCCAATTTGTTTCTTGAATGCGGCATTTTAGTTTTGATACAAAGAACTTTCCAGAAAGGGTAACCAAAAACGCATGTTTACTAATAAACATTATGGTGGAAAGTAAAACGCGAGTTCATCATGAAGAAGGCAGATAATTGTGCTTGCCTCCTTCCCCAACCTTTTTTCAACATTTTTTTTATCTGAAACTTACATTAAGAAATTAATTCTGGACAGTGTAATATTACTGAAATTCGACCTAAAGAAAAAAACCGAGAATAGAAAAACGACACAACACAACCCCTTTCCCGTTTTTAAAAAAGTATTTATGCATGTCTAATATACAATTGAAGGTTGACATTTAATTTCCATCTTCAACAAAAAATAATTTGGGCCATATATATTAACCAATATCGGTTGAGGTTTTATCCCTGTCCATTCCTATAAATATCCAGTCAGTTGATATTTGATTTTAAAAATTCGTATAGAAAATAATTAAGAAAAATATTGGAAAGAATATATAGAAAAAATCTTGTTCAACATGCAAAGCCAAAAATGCGTAAAGTGTTATTTCCCGAGCTTGCGCAGGCTACCATATAATTGACATCATTTTTAGAACGATTGATAGTACATATTTACGCCAAAACAGTTGAAGGTTAGTCTTTCACAATTGGGTTTTATTACCCAATTCTGTCAAAATTACCTTTTCTTGTTCCTTAGAAAGTTGGCTCTTGTGGAAAGGGTAATACATTTACTTTAGTTCCGATACTTGCTTTCATATTTTCTACAAGAGATACAACAAATATATCACAGAAGAAATAAACGGTATTTGACATTGTCATCCATTCCAAAAATCCATTCCATTCTGTGTCTATAATTGCGGGGATAAAGGATCATGGCGTAAGATTCACCAAAGATACTGTTTAAGGATCGACATCGACATCGGTACAAAGCGTTATTGAAAATCACAATCGCAATTTGTCAAAGTAGTTAAAATCAGCAATAGTTCGTTTCTGACTCTTTTAAAAAGTCCCGTTAAAATCGCACACACAATATTGCAGACCTTTCGTGTTTAGTCCATTTAGCTTTTCTCCTTCTGCTTCTCTGTCCGTTTTGTTCCGTAAAAGAAATTATAAAAGTCTGCCACTATAATCATCATGCTTTTGAATCTGATTCTGCGATAGATTTTCCTCTGAAAATGCCAAAGTAGATTCTAACTCAACTTCCAATAGCTTTTTTTTAAAAATTCCAACCGCTATGTAACTTCAACGGAAGTGGTACTATTTTGTCAAGCTTCAAGATTGGGTTTTTTTAATTCTCAATCGTACAAGTGAATTTTCTTTACTGTTTCACTTTGTTATAACAAAATGAGTGAAAAGCTGTCAATGTGACAGCAAACCGGGTTTTCTTTTATGTGAACTGTATCCATAATCCATGTCAACCCTGAATTGATCAACACTACCTTCCGTATCAAGAGAATTTCATAAATTATCAGAAATCAAAATCCTAGCAATATGCACACCTCTGATATATGTACAATTGATCTGCAAAAGCATAACTTCCTATCTTGAAAACTGTAGCAGGAGTTATCCGTGCGCGTACAATAAGGGTACCCTTTTGCCAGCCGCCCGTCCGCCTACCCGCCCGCCGCCATTTTCACCATTTCAATAACCAGATATTTCCGTTGGAAAACCCGGCTAAAAAAGTGTTGTCTTGTTAAAGGTAGTGTCATATTTATTCATTATGACAATCAAATACTTGCAATATTGTTAAAATATTTTTTGTATGTTAATCGAAGCAGACATCACAAAAAGGAAGTATTGAGTAATGTTATTGTCATAATTTGCACCAAATGTAAATATAAGAAATAAGGTAACATTGTTGGATGTATATCGGGATATAAATACGAGTTAGAACGTGATCAAATCTTCCTTAAACCCTTCGGGCTTTATGGGATTTAATCACGTGACCAACCCGTTTTTTATATCCGATATACATATCATAAGGGAAATTCTACAGATATTGTTAAGTACATTCGCTATATAAATAGTGCATTGCGTTCAAGAAGAAGTGACTAATTAATTCCAGTGATGAGCCTATCGACGCCGGGTCGGAAATATAAATAAAATGCTACTGCCGACCACGGTATTAGTATGGAGTTGACCAAAATGAAATAATGAAATAAAATACTAAATACATAAATTTGTACATGCTGCATTGATATCGTACCGAACCCAAATGGGCTCTTTTTGGTTTCACTATTTACGACTATACATTCACAAAGGATGCTGCAAGTATCGATGCGATACTGTTGATATCGACGTTAATTAGACAAAACTTTTGAAATGTGAAATGCTTCTACAAGTACATTCGTTGTAATAAGCAAGCGAACGAATGCATGTTTACACCACTAATAAGGAAATAAAGTCGCTTACTACCTTGGGAAAAAAGATAAATCATTGAAATTTCACCAGAAAATAAACAAGGATGTCTTTTATTAACGTTAATCTTTTGAAGTCAATAACATCATTTGTTCATTCCTGGTAAGCTAACAAACTTGCCTACATCCAATGACCCGGCGCAATCACAAACACATCGCAACATCATTTTACGTTTTTTCTTGGTCCTATTGTATAAACAAACGAACGAAAAACATGAACTATACTTCATATTTCAACTTTTCCTTTTATTTTAAAATAGCAACAGTTACATATATTTTCAATTCTTGATTTTTTGTAAAAAAAAAAATCGAGTTATTTCTTCCAAAAAGTCAACTTACTCTGAAACTTCTCTTACGTTACCCGACCACCGACTTGTTTATGTATGATGAAACACGATTTAAGCATCATCGACACGGTAAAATGAGTAAATACCCCCTCTCCCTGAGGGAAGCATGTACTGAGAGTATTTATTTATTCTTTATTTAAAAAATTCCTCTAAACAAAAATCCTCTTTTGGTTTATAACTTATAAACACATGGAACACATGGAGCATGAACCTGACTAGCAAAACCCCTACACTTCATGATGAAAACTTAAGTTTAATTCGGCTTTAATTCCTATTCCATCAATCTACATGGTCTCCGATAACAATCTTCCTTTTGTTCCTATCCTTGACAGTCTGTCTCTTTTTACTGTCATTGCAAAATCTGTCAAACTTAACGATATACCTATCTTTCTCCTTGTCGCCATTGTTGTTGATAGACCGAGATGGATATCACGTGACCCATTTAAGGCGGGGTTATTCAAATCTTTTGTATTTTTTACCGTGCCGGTAAAAATTTAAAAAAATTGTTTTTTTTAAATTTCTTTTATCTCTGTTATGCGATTGACTTATAAAGCGTAATTTGTGTGAAAGTCCTATCTATTAGTAAAGAAATGAAGAAAATAATCAGATATTTCATTATTGTTATTCACTAAAATACGCCACATATACCTTTAAGAGTTGTCTTTCTTTATTTACCTGGTGTCAAATATTTTGGTACCAATTTCTTATTTAATAAAACTCACGAATAAAGATAAAAAGGGAACCACTCCATACTAACTATGTAGATACAAGGTAAGTAGTGCTATAATAATGTTTGAACCTGCCAATTTATATTTTTGATGAATGCACCATATATGATACACATATACTTGTGTGGAAATGGAAAACATTACGTACTTAGAATTCTGTCGTTCCCTAATTTTCTCGCAAATCCTCCACTGCTATTGCTACAGATAACTTTATAGATTAAAACAAATTAGTTTGATGCCAAACATATTTCTTAGCTTTCGATTTACATCTAATGCAATTCTTTAACTGCAAATGTCTGAAATTTTGGCAGTTATGATCAATACAAGTGACCGAACTAAAGTTTTATATACATCATACATATAAATTTCACGTTTTCCGTACAAAACAGCTGATAATCTTCGTTAGTTTGATACATGAACAAAATTGACATATTTTCTATACGTTTTGGTGATTTCATTTTTACTTCATCTCCGTCGTTAGAACAGTTTAATGACAAGGTGTATAGCTATTTTGTACTACGACAGAATTTATCAATCCGTCCGGAACAGTACGGATGTCATGGTACGACGCTATAAAGCAGCTCAGAACTGTGTTTTAATTACCTATGTTCTCTTGGAACGACAGGCCAATATAATTAAGTAAGGATATATCATGCAAGCAATTTGTATGAAATGAATTTTTACAAAAGTAATTTTTGTGTAAAATGCACGGTCTGTCGGAGTCATGACTAGGGACAAAAAGTCGTGGCAAACATGTCCGAGACAGTTAACAATTCAAAATTGCAACCACGACAAACCCTGTTAACCACATAAAATTATTACGATTTATAATACACTTTTAGAAAATAATGTCTTAGCATTCTAAAACTGCAATTTGAATGATAAAACTTTTTCAGAAATTAAGGGCATTAGCAACGTTCCTGGTTTCTGGACAATATTTTTCATAAATTCTTAAATGAATTTATATGTGTCTATATAGGCAACAACAGACACTACAGACCCATCTTTCCATACTTATTAAAAAATATTTCCAAAAATAATAATTTCGCATTCAACATTGATTTCAGTGTAATTCAAGGAACGAATCGCAATAATTAATATTTGAAAGGAGCAATTTTTTGATGAGTGAGATATGTGACTAAAAATTAAACTAGACGCTCGTTGCGAGCAACGAAAGGTCTTCCATTTGAGTGCACCATTAAGTAGGAATAGTTGTTCTTTTCTATCATTTCTAAACACGTCATCAAATTCCATTTAACCTTCTATAAGAATTTCAATAGACATATAATTACACTCAAATAATACTTTAAAAAGTCGCTATTGTTGTGATTTTTGATAAAATTAAATTGGAAATAAGTAAAATCTATCATTTTGAATATAAAATCATAAATCTTAACACAATTAAGGAAGAAAAAACATTTGGCACTCGGGGACTGAACCCGGGTCGCCTGGGCACAAGTCCACCACTCTAACGACTGAGCTACGCGGACTCTCGCTTCTGGACTTTGGAGTCCAAAATCTCGAGAATGCGTGGATCGATTTTAAAACAAATTTCATATTCGGAAGTTTTTAGAGCGTCTTTATCGAATAAAAATATTTAAAAAATTCAAGTCAAAAAATTTGAAAAATTAAGGTTTTTCATTTTCTTCCGGTGACGACCGGAAGTGACGGCGGACGTTCGGATATGCAAAGGGCACTGCGGTCGTTAACTCTCTACAATCTCTGAAAAGAGCTAGAGCCACGAAGCATCAAAATGTGCCTTAAAATTTTCACAAAACTTAAGTTTGAAACAATACAAATTGCAATTGCTTATAATGTAGGGCACAATATTCTGCTTCTATGCATATGTAATTTTTTCACCTCGGCCCCACCGTTTAGCACATGCGCATCATCAAACATACCATGGTCGTTAAAAATAGCTGAAAATTGTAAATTTTACTGCAGTATTTCCCGAATTTGAATGTGGCCACACTTGAGTACCTCTTTGAAACTTTTAAAACTGAAAGATATTGCAGAAATGCATCTGCCTACAAAATTTCTTAGAGGTACTCAAGTGTGGCCAATATGTATTTTACAAATTTTGAAAATTTCAGTAACAGAATATAAAGCAGACCACTCTATTTTAGGGTAATTATTAGCTTATTTTTTATTGAAACTGCATGAATTAATTAATAATGATAAAGAATTATTTGTGAATATTTACAAAATCATCATTTTATTTAATATTTGAGGAAAAAATGCATATAAACTGAACTTTAACATGTTTTATTTAGTAATTTTATACTGTGTATTCATGCTTACATCGTGCATCATCAATGACGTCATAGTTTGACGTTTGCGACGTCAGTTGAATCTGTACATGGAATCTTGAGTGCTTAAGTATTTTGCCAAAAGAACTTACCAGTCGGAGTAATGTCTGCTTTTTTAAAAATATTATTTCTATGTACCACGGTATTATTTAATTGCAGTAGATAATGAAATACATTAACATTGTTAACAAACAGAAAAAAAAATAATAGCAAAGTTAACATTGTACGTACGTTGACGGCAACAAATAAGTAAATATTCCTTTACCTTTGTGTAAAATAAGCGATAGCATCTATAAGTAGCTAGATGTTGGTGGGGTTTTTTTTTGTCAAACACCTATAAGCATTAAACGAAAGGAAAGATGCAAGCGATTTTTTAAAACTTGTGACACAAGTGTTTCTGAATACCACGGGAGAGAGACAGTCGATATCACGTGTGAACATGTACATGTATAAGTATGATAAACTTAACTTACTCCATCAAAATAACTTTATTATTTTATTCCCAAGTACAGCTGTAATTAATTATTAAGCTATCGTCACTTGCATAAAAAAATCTTGCCAATGCATTCGCCATTACGTTATCAGCCACCTGTTGATTCGTCGCGTGGACAATGTATTTCATGGTGAACCGTTACATGCAGTAAGAGTTAGGCCAAGTTTTTTCTTTGTTTAGCGTCCACCCAAAACTCAAAAACCTATCTTTCTATCAGGAAAAAAACCCCCACAAACCTTAGAAAAAACACACATCTTTAAAGGTTCAGCAAAATAAGATTAATGAAATATTTTGAAGTATTTTCTTCATTTTGTAACAAAAATTCAAAAATAACAAATAACCACTATGGTTTCCATTTTGAATGTTGTTATAATTAATATTTAATTTCCGATCCCAATTTAAAAAGTGATCCCGAGTCCGACATAATATCAGACAGTTCTCGGCCCTAACGGGCCTCGAAACTGTTTTAAATTATTTCATACATAACTGTTTTCGGCATATATCCATTACATATGTACACAGTCGCTGAACGGTTCTATTTTCCCACATTAAACATTGAACAGTGAATGAACGGTGAGCGCAAGGTGATTGCACTCTGAACAAATGGTGAGCGCACGCTGAGCGGAATTTGGTTAGCGCTTTTGAACGGTGCGCGAACGCAGAGCGCGAACCGAAGGGCAAGCACAAAGTGAACGGTGAACGCACAGTGAACGATATGTTAACTCTATGTGAACGCAAGATGAACGATTTATTCGAAGTGCCCCGGAAGTTATTGTTAATATAACAATAAACTACATGGACGTATTGTTATCAACCTAAATAAAATATTATCTGACTGAACAATAAGTGAACACTGAACGAACGCTGAGCGCAAGGCGAACGCTTTGTGAACGCACGGTGGGCGCTTTGTAAACAATGAGCGCGAGCGGAGCGGAGAACGCAAGTGAACGCACGGTGAACGCAATGTGTGTGCACGGTGAACGCACGGAATATGGGAAAACAGAATGTATCAGTGACTGAACACCGGCATCTTACTGCTATAATACGCCAGGTTTGGGTGAAAATATCGAAGCCTTGAAACAAGTAAAATAACTAGAGCAAAGCTCGTTGCAAAGCAACGAGTGGGTCTTCCGTTAATGTCGAAAGTAAAGCTAGTAATTCCTGTAAGAAGCAGAATTCTTAAACCAATATACATGAAAACTAAAAAAAAAAAATCGAATTATTCTTGGTACGAGTTAACAAAATCCTAATAATTCTAAGTACGAATTAACAAAAATCTTATCAATATCAAGAACGACTTTGCAAATAAAAATCCGAATGTGTTCAAGTACATTTATCAATCATCGAATTATTTTAGGTACGAGTTAATTTAACTTTGAATATAACACTATTTTCTTAACCAAGAATGTGGAATCAAAATTTCCGGGAAAATCAATTTTTTAAACCCCTCTATCTCTGTAATGCATCGTCTGATTTTAAAACGGATTTAAGATTTTAATTAAGCCTTATGAGTTGCACGTTTTAGCTTCTATAGTTATTTACAAATTTTTTTCAGTAAAAAGTTATTATTAAAAGACTTTGTAGCCCTCCTGGCCCCTAATTTGAGGGGTCAGCCCCTTTTTCTTGATAT
>WFKH01003881.1:10032678-10046085 GCA_016163765.1 Magallana hongkongensis | reverse complement strand
ATAATAGAGGAAAAGAAACAAAGCAATAACAATAAGGTCTTCCGTTGGAAACGGAAGACCTTAATGATACGCATTACCTTAAACCGATTTTATATGATATCCTACTGATTATGAAATATAGGGCCAATATTTTCAGAAAAGTGTGAACCTCAAATTGCTCTTTCCTATTCAAGAGTTACCGTCCTTGATTTTGACACCGTACACACACACAGTAAATAATAAAGATCATTAACAATTATTTAAACATATCTTTGAGGTATCAAGAAAGGTTCTAATATTTTTGAATTCCTTGTTAGCCTTTAGGCGAGCTCTAAGAGAGCAAAAGAAACACACCATTATTTTTTGTCAGAAATATTTCTTTTACAAATTAATAATTGGAATGTGATACATTGACTTAGCAATGAGGTCAGTTTAATTTGGAAATAATCTAATTGTCCACAAAGTAAAGTAGCTATGGATAGTTTATGTGTATATAATATTTCATGCATATATATGTGTGTATTTTACCATAATATCAATACAATATGTATGAAAAAAAATGGAAAAAAAAATGAATAAGACTTTCGGTCTACTGTCTTTTGTTAAAGAGTATCGGAGTTAATCGTTAATCAATGTTTGGTTTACTCTTTTTTTTCGTCAATATGTTGAAGATGTTGCGGTAGGTATGACCACCCCCCCCCCCTTTTCCCGACATAGACAATTGTCAATAGTAAATTAGAAAATGAAACGTCATTTAAAATCTTTCTCACAATGTTTGCCATATAGGAATTTATTCCTCTCTTTTCTGAGGCCCATGTAACCTGCTTGTTGATGTAGAGCGATATAAAATTATATAAATATCGCTTCATCTTTAGACATGACATATTTTGTTTACCTCGGAAACACTGCTTTTTTTTACCATAATATTCAAAAAGAGCTCATATCACGAGAGATTACTCCCAGTTGGAAAACAATTCAAGAGGGGTAACTCTAACTCATTGTTTAAAAGAGAAAATGCAGGTGCGGATTTTTTAAAATCCGGAACACTTCGTTTCCGATACAAATTTTGCATTTACGTTTAATTTCAGATTCAATTCCGATATGCATT
The DNA here is from genome assembly GCA_016163765.1 of Magallana hongkongensis. Classification (NCBI taxonomy): domain Eukaryota; kingdom Metazoa; phylum Mollusca; class Bivalvia; order Ostreida; family Ostreidae; genus Magallana; species Magallana hongkongensis. The sequence goes on along the minus strand of WFKH01003881.1, from coordinate 10,044,998 downwards.
TAAAAAGAGTTAATAATTATGTTTTACAATATTCGAATTCTTTCCCTCTTATAAACATGTGTATACATATTATGCATATTGTTTTTAATTATTTATGCATCTATGCCATAAGTATATAGGAATACGATGCTGTTATCGAAGGAATGCAACTTAAGTCATTTTCCTTTTCCTTATTAACAAATTTATTACCTTCCCCTTCTGCAACTAATTACTACCACTTTGTGTATATAAATCATGCGCACGCATTTGAATCGCCCTTTTTCATAAATCCACTGCAAGAAGTAGGTTTTTGCATTATGTGTTCAGAAATTTTTATGTTAAACATTAGTTTTTCAAATCCCAAACCCACCCTCCCCTTACTGTTTTTTACTTATGACTATGCGATTATTTATCGAAGCACGATATCGCTGGTTCTAATTCTTTACTGCAGACTATCCACCATTAATCATACAACTGGCACGGCTGACAACCTGGAAGTGCATCGAGCGGCTCTTCTCTTAAATGCCCATTTGTTGTTGTTGAAAACTTTGGCCTTGACCGCTGCACCTCCCTGGGTCAAGGTCATATACGGTGACATTGAATATGAGTTGAACTTTCACCTTGAGTCTTGCACATCACAGGAACAAGGTCACATTGCTGTCATATGATCAACTTACAGTTGTTGTTGTTGTTTGAAACTTTGGCCTTGACCGCTGCACCTCCCAGGGTCAAGGTCACATTTGCTTACATTGTTTATTGATTTGAATTTTGAACAAACATTGTATTTGACTTCGAAATTGAAAAATATACATATATGTATATATCAGCCGTGCCCATTATTGCCAATAAATAATTTAAAAAACCTTTTTTTGTTTTCCTTGCAATCTCTGAGATAATTATTATTGTACAATGATATCGTTGCCCTGATCCATGAATTAAACTAAATTGAATTGTGGCTGCTTATAGCCTAATATTCACTCTGAATGAAAATCTTTTTTATGTCATGAGCTCAAATTTTCCCATTTTTGTCGTGACAAACAGCGTTACATATTATTTATCCTAAAAGCATTAAGTGAACTTAAGTTGACTTGTTATCTGAGACTGCACAAAGCAGCCTACCCAGCTATGAAACCAATCTGTTCTTACATGTAAAAAGCACTTTATACGATTTAACCGACCTCTTGATGAATGAAAGGCCTTGAAACATTTCTTAAATGTGCCTTAAACAGGTGTCAGGTCATCTTTCGTCGGCCGGCACACGTGGTGCTGCACGGTATTTTTTATATATATATACGATATATACGCTTTTATCTACCATCATCCATGCTTTATTTTTGTTATTCTTTAAAACTAAACAAGGTAATCAGACCTGTTTTGTACATGTGCAAGTATCACACCAACCGCTAGTTATTACGAAACTGAAAGTAGCAACGACCATTTGTTTCTTAAATCTTGTCCCAAGTGTCAAACAGTTGATTTATTTAAAGCTATACTTTTGAGAAAAATGAGTTAGCAAAAGATTTTAATGCTATAAAACAATCTTTACTTTCACTTTGCTTTTTAGATTAAGGACAACACACTGAATTTTGGGGGTTTTTTATGTGTTTGAAGACATGGCGTGACCCCAATTTTGTAAAAACGAGAGTTAATTATACTAAACAAATTTATTTTTCATTAACATGCTTTCATGGTTTTGATTTTGAAAAAATAAAAACAAATCACATGTGTCCATTTTAAACAAAAATACATTTTAACCCACATTTGAGGACACATTGTTTTGACAATTTCGGCTTTCCATGATAAATATTCAACTAAATGAAGCTGTATGTTTTCAAAAAAGAGAAGGAAAAATGGAGAAATGCATATTCTGAAATTGTAACCATGGCCTTTAAAGCAATTAAAGAAACGTTTGTTTCTTTATTTCCCCAAGCTTAATAGCTTACTAAAAATGTTTGACACATTGTAATAACTGTGAAGAGTCATTCCATAAATTTCAAACTCAGTTTAAAAAATGAAAACTGAAAATATGGATTTTTATATTTGATAGTTTATACTTTTAGGCATTAACTTTTAAGATTGTCTAACATTTGATAAGATGAGTCAATGTTACCAAACAAAGTCTATATACGCGCTTGATTCCAATACAAAAATTAAGATGATGTATAAAAATATATCAAACACAATCATGAGCCACAATCTTTGAATTTTTGTATAATGTTTTGAACAAACACGCCAGTTAAAAAATAATGTTTAAAAAATTATTTCTTTATTTAAAAAAATAATTGAAATATGTTATATAAGATATTTTAAAAAGTTACTTGCTCTGTAGGTAAAAATTTTGAACCCTTACCTGAGAAGTGTTGAAGAATAATGTGTCGTTGCCGTTTTTCGTTTATGCGGTCAACTTGGGTTTAACACAAAATCTTGAGTTACAGTACAGGGTTAAAACAAATTATAAGAACTCCATTTACTCTTTTCAAATATGAAACATTATGATATTTGTTTTATCAAAAACCAACCTTTAAATAATTAGAATATTGCATCAAAAGAATTAGAAGAATAATAAGTTTAACAAAATAATGACGAGTGTGTCCTATTGTGATCCTCATTGAAACCGAAACTTGAACCTGATATGGCTATATAATCACGTAATGCTTTCCCCTGGCATGTACATTTCCTTTTTTCATAGTAATAACTGAGGGTAAATTATTAAAATGTATATTTCATCACAAGAGCTTTGCCCCCAAATTTATGGATTACTTAAAACCCTGTAATTTCGGAAAAACAAAATGTACATTTGTAAACAGTGGAGTTTATTTTACTAATATCCGAACGCTTTCGTTCCCACGTCAAATCGGCCGGATATCAGAAATGTTGTCACAAATGATATAGTATTTGTTTATTATGATTGTTAATACTGTTTTCTGTGCTTTTTGTACAAAATAGCAAAAAATTAAAGTTTTCTGTTGAAATTCACCTTTTTAATACAATTAAAGAACACAACTTTATATCTTTATTTCATCAGAAAAAATATTAACCGGACTATAATAATAACCGAATTTAGCGAAAATTATGCGATATGTGCTTATTTAAGTTATATTTGTTTACATTACATTTCACGACACGCCAATTTCCACAATAATTGATGATTTTTTTTCTTTTTATTCTTCAAAAACGTTTGTTTGATTAATAATTTTTTTTACAAGCTGGAAAATTGCAAGATCCAACGATGCACTTACGGAGTGAATATGCTTTCATTTACTTAGTCTACTTCCAACTTTGACTTAATATAACAAGGCATTCAGTAGACAATTCGTTTAAAGCTGACACGAATTCATAAAAGCATTTGGTCGCCATATTAGTTTCGATCGCTCCTCTACTGCCACTGGGGTATATTTACCGATTGAGAAAGTTACGGTCGGCTGCTTTCCGATCTAGGCATTCAGGTTGCACGGACTTCTAAATGCATGAACTACACATTGTAGTAAAATGTTTGTAATATTGAATAAAGGAAACAACAATCAATAAAATACAAAATATATTTATTCTTTGAAAAAATTTCCAAGGTATGCGTATTATTTTGCACAGATAATGCTGCCTTACTTCGCATGCACATCGAACATGTGTGTCGTTCATATAGAGTGCATAACGTCTGCATCTTTTTAAAATCCCCAGCGGTACTACATCCAACACAGTAGCTGAATGATAGTAAATCCAAGAAAGTAACAAAGTGACATCGTTTCCATTGGTTTTTACCAAAACGCTCCGTTTCTAAAATCAATGCGATCATTGACATTGCTCGATCTGCCAAAATGTGTGGTTTGCGCATTTGTGATGTTATAACATACACAGAAAAACGGTCTACAAATATCGTGGATTTTTGAAGTATCTGTGCCTGGATTTCAGTCTGTCTTGTTTCGTTGTGTCATTGGACATTTCTTGCCAGTGCAGTGTCTGTCATATTATTTTTGTTCAAAACGCTGTTAGGGTGTATGGAATACCTGAATACGGTGAAACATGAATAGTGCTCTCGGCCTTATATAGGGGGTGTGTAGCGATGAGCAGAACAATAGAAATCGACAACTAATATGGTGGTAGTCGGAGATAAAAGGGAAATAATTCGTATTTATAAATTCATGTCAGCTTTAAGATAATTTCTTTGAATAGATCAATCGCCAAGTTACGTAAAACTTTCCAGTTTTTTAAAAATTAATTGTGCGCATTCTTACTTTGAACTTAAAGATGTTTTAAAAAGCGATGCCACTTGATAGGTGTACAGATAAAAATACCTAAGTGAGACGTGACTAATCCTGTCTGACTATATAGACACTGTCGGTAATTTGAAAGTAAATTGGACGTCAGGGTGTTTATACAAGCTACTCGTGAGGGTCTAACTTCTGAAAAAGTTGTGAAACTCAATTGGCAGACGTAAACTTTCTATTGTAATGAGTCGGGTATCGTTAAATTTTACAGTCCAGTCAAATGAAGCAAAATTGATAGTTGAACTGTGTTTTGTGGTAAGAATAGGCCGCCCGGATCCGGAACACGGAATTCCGGATAAATGAGACAAAACATTCTGTTCCCTAATAAAATCCTCCGTCAACTGAAGCATCCGAATATCTGAAGCCCCACTGTATCGGTTTTTAGCTTACCCGAACCAAGAGTTCAAGTGAGCTTTTCTGATCACCTGATGTCCGTCGTCTGTCTGTCTGTTCGTACGTCCGTCAGTCTGTAAACGTTGTGCATGTTTATATCTTTTCTAGAACCCCTGGGCCTGATTTAACCAAACTTGATACAAAGCATTCTTATGGCAAGGGGATTCGAAACTGTTAAAATAAAGAGCTAAACCCTTTTTAAAAAGTGAGATTATTACGAAACAGTGAAAATAGGGCGTGTGTTCAAATCTTGAATGTATAGTAAAGATTCTAAATTGTTAAAATCGTGACCCCCGAACCATTACTAGGCCTCAGGCTTGGCTTAAAATAATTTATTGAACTATTTAGGGAAAATATATTAAAACAATTGTCATTAAGAACAACAATGCAACAATTTGTGAGAATACTATGAACGCATCCTCACATTGTGTTGACTCTAAATTGTTTAATTAAACCGCGATACTAATACTTGGGCCCCAAGAGGGATTTAAAGTTTATAGAAATATATAAAGATAATAATTAAAAAGCTTCTACTCTAAAACTACAATGCTACAGTTTGTGATATTCCTATGCAAGCATCCTAAAGCAGTACAGGCTCTATATTTTTTGAAACAGTGCCACCAGATCAATACTGATGCTGTAAGATGGGTTCAATGTTTAATATAGAACTTTAAAGGAAAAGTGTTTAAAACTCTTCTTTTCAAGAAATATAATGCAAAGTATATTTATTTTACTTTGTAAGCATTCTCATAACTTCATATCCTCATATCTAGGTTATATTGACCTTCTTTAACTTCTTATACTTTTCATAGTTCATTTTACAATTTTGTTATCTTTAATTCGTTTAGGTCTACGATAGTATGATTGACCAGTTAATGCATCTTAGGTATTAGGATATGATGTCCAAAAAGTAGGCTTCTTTTTATGTATTGTTTAATGTATTGTCCATGCCGATGTGGCCCATGACGTCTGTTTGGTTTATGGATTATTGTTTTGTGTGATACAAGGGTCAGATGTTAGGAATAGAAAATATTTTGTAGTAAAAAAATCAATTAAGAACTTTGAAAAAAAAAATCCTTTCACAACTCCATATAAAAAAAATTAGTATGTCATGTGGTTATGGAATGTAACTTCAAGTGTCACTTTTGTTTACGCAACCCCTGAAGGAACAGGCTAATTTTTAGATATGTTAAAGTTAAACCAAGATCTCGGAATTACATTATTTACTCATTCCAACAGATTTTCTGATCGATTTCGAAAATCCGTTCTCTCGGGTTGTAATTTTTTTTTTGTTCGAATTCGAAAATTCGAATCTAAGTGAACAGATTTTAATTCGTTATTAAGTTTTAGAGAATCCATTCCCTGGTACATGTAAACGTTAACTTTTTTAACTAAAGACAGTCAGATTATACCTTTTCTTATCCCCTAATCTCCGTCCGTTTGTTTGGTCGTTTATCTGTTAACTTTGTTTACAACCACAAACCAATTAACCAAACTCTTGTTATTAAAGGGGGCATTTTATTATCAAATGTAAGAGTCAAACCTTTTTAAGGGGGATATTATAAATCTGCAAAAAGAGGGTATAGTCTTCCCTAGAATCACGTGTAATATTTACATCAAATCTTAACCCAGGTAACTACAATGTTACAATTCAAAGGGGCATGGTTACGGTTTTGGTCAAAAATTATTTTCCCGATTTTAATGTTTACAATGCTTCAGTAAGGCTTTTTTTTTTTTTACAAGCAACCAAAATTTGAGTGTCATTTGTTGAGATATAATCAAGTTACAGAGCTTATAATTCTTTGCTTTGTAAACAAAGCTTTTGTTTTCATGTACATTTTAAACATTGAAGTGAAAATTCAAGTTTTAGACCTATAATAAATGTGTTAAACGTTAGGAACTGTGTATTTATGCTTCAAATGAATAAGAAGATAGACAAATCAGTTTGGAAAAGACTTTTTACTGATATATTGAACCTATGTAAACAAAAACGGGGCACGAACCTTGTTTACATGACAAAAAATTGTGAGCCCTGTATCTTGCTTATAACTCTCCGATTGACTCTCAAATTTTAGTTAATCATTAAAAATACATTCCTAAAGCATTCTTAAAGCATTATAAGTAATAAAAACGAAAAATAGAATTTGACCAAATACACTACACAGGGGAAAATGTTAACTTTAAAGATATTCTCGAGAATTTCATTCTACTTGTTCAATGCACCATTCATAGCAAAGAACTTGGTCGCAATGTATCAAAAATGACCGATAATGGGATGTAGTTAAAACTTTGCATATTGCTCACCTTTATGTCTTAGATTCAGTCTTGTAAGTTTATGCATATTAGGACATATTATTTTTTTAAATTGTTTTAGATTATTTTTTAAACAAGAATCATTCAACTTTGTCAATTAATCATCTTGGGTTTCAGAATCTTACATCAACAATACATCTGAATTTTATTGCCTTTCTCTTTGAAAGCATTTTGTTAATATTTTTAAAGCTTAGAATCATCAACTCTAGGTGGATTATGCGGCTTCGTATGTGCCAACTTAAAAGTAGGCCATATTGACCTATATTTTGAATATCATTGCTAATCTATTAAATCTTTATTTTTAACCTTTTCGTTTTAAACACTGCAAATTGCAGAACCAAAAGCAGCATTAACGTTTAAGGACATCAAGATGTGTAAATCAAAAAGAAGTTCACAATGACATACTTATGGTATTTTAAAGTTTATAATAGTTTTACCAATCTCTCTTATGAATTTTAATGTCTTACGCCTCAACGTAACAAGAGAAATGACAATGAATAATAATGAAAGACGATAGTAGGCTACAGTGATCTACATTTTGGTAAACATATTTTGACGTTGAAAGACACACCAACAAAGTTTAGTAATCATAAGCATAACAATATCAATGATATAGATTAAACTCTGATTAACTACTGAGTGTTATACAATTATTATCCTCATCCTCATATAGCGTAGATTCTAAATAACTTGTTCAAATCATGACCCAGACGAATATCAGGGTCCCTAGTAGTGTTTCGAACTTCAACAAGAAAGTATACAATGTATAGAAAAAAATCTTTAAAATAGTAAAAAAAAAAAGCTACAATTGTGATAGAACAATTAAGCATACTCATAGATTGTAGGTTCTAAATAGTTTAAAACCTGACCGCTTTAAAAATGTTTCCATAAAAATTCAGAGCATATTGGTCTCAAGGTTAAGGTGGAATGTCCCTCTGATAAGAGAGAAAACTTCTGTAGAAAATATTCTCACTTTTTTTTCTGTTAACTCAAATATTAGGGCATGTAGCAACAAGGGAGGCTGTGCTGGGCCCCAATTTATGTTGGAAGGCGACATTTAAATTCAAATATAGAAAAAGAAAATTTGAACGGAACGAACTGAACCCCAACTTTTAGCAGGGGCAAAAAAGTAAAGAAAACTTTTCCAGAAAAATAACAAGAAGCGAATCATATTGATCAAATTTTTATGAGGCAATGTCTACATGTATGCCCCTCCCCCTCCTATTGATTTATTTTTTTTTGAAATATAACTAAATTGTAGGTACTAGTTCAGTACATGAACAGTACATGTTTGATGTTTTAGGTCAGAGAATTTTTAGATGGAAAATTTTTATTTCTCTATTTATAGCTCGTTCACAGAGGTGAATGGATTATAATTGGGGAAAACCCTACCAACACAATTGCAAACTCTAGACTTAGTTATCATCGTTTGAAACTTATAACATATTGATTTCAAATGTTTAAGAATGAATAAGGGATTTCTATTATGAGAGAGCAGATATGGGAAAACAAAATTAAAAAAAAAACAATATCACATTTTATTCAAGACAATGGATCCCTGTATTGAGATCATACCAGTTACTGGAAGATCATTCATTTGATCCCTTCTTTGTGTTATAACAAAATGCTCTGGTTTACATTTTTAGCATTTCTCAAACATATGGATCCATTTACTATTATCTTATCCAAATTTAAAAACAAAAAACCTTAAGGCTTTTATGAAAAACAAGAATCTGTGACAATTTATCATGTACTGCATGTCAAACATGCTTCAATAGTCTATGATAAAGAAAGATAACCCTTGCTGATTGAAGCAACATATACAACAAAGTGCTATTCTAAACTTAAAAGCGGCGCTTCATTATGTTTTGTAATATGAATTGACAATGTATATAAATATATATTATTTTCATATACATTTAATATATTTATTTTTATGCTGGTAAAATTTTGCTTTTTCTAATCACTATGTCTAGGTTTCTTAATATCATGATTAATATAGACATATTATTAATTTTTGAAAAATCTAGCAGCGCTTCATCACTTCAACTTTGTTTCATTTGAATCTATTGGTATTGACTTTGATGAAAATCAATATGAAAACTTTTTAAAAATATATGGAGAAATTAATAGCAGAGGGATATTACACCTTAAATAGAAGTGACCTAAAATGGTATTTAGTTAAATTTTCATATTTGCTCGATGGTTGTAGCCATCTTTAGATCCCTCCATTTTTTTTTTTTATCTCTTTAAAAGAAGAGCTCTATATAACAATATAGGAAAATACCCAAACATAAAAGGTAGAAGATGTAGATTTTTTTCCACTAAATGATAGTTCATTGCTAAAATAGTAATATCCAAATATTTAATGAAGAATGGTTAATTTGTTGACCATCCAGCCTCCTTAAAGATATAATGACCTAAAAGTAGGTCACTGTAACCTTCCTTCTAAATTTAAACCCCTTTCACCACCCCTTTCTCAATTGGCGCACGAGCACTTTACAACACAGCAATCGGAATGTTTTAGTTTCGCACGAGCTCTCGCATACTTTGCACGATGTATCGCATTCCTTGCATGTGTTTAGGTGTCTCATCAAGTCTCCTCAAAATAGTGGACATTCACACTATTCAGACACAACCGAATTCGATCTAAATCATCGTAATGCAACGCACAAACATTTGTACGAATGTCATACAACGTTTTGCGTACTCGCGACCATGATACTGTTGCTCAACTCAACGTGTCTCATATATACTTGCAACGTTTTACTATCATCGCACGATTTATCAGCTTCAATTGACAACAATTGACCATTGATGTTTCTGAATCCCTGTTTCTTCGTGGGCGGCATCTTTTCTCGCATTCAACTGTCTCCTGAAAAACGTCGGAAACGGGCGGTATATATACCCTAATTGAGTCGCAGGAGCATTCGCATCATAGAAGGCATGATTGCAAGAGCACTGCACGTCCAATCACATTGGCGCACGTTTAATCGTCTGATCACCTGATCACTCGCGCGATCCTATTGCATAATCTTACAACATTCGCTTTCATTGAATAACAGTCGCAAATACACCTAAGGTAAAGTGCAAGATTAAATGCATTTGCATTAGGTCGTTCCTTCAGATCTTGCAAATTGTGTGCGAATACTTTTTTAAAATGTAAAGTTTTTAAAATTTTTAAAATTATTTCGGCAACAGTTTACGAATCAAATTTAAATTTTTTTGTCGTACGAATATTTTGTCGCTTCTGCTTGTGCGCCAATTGTGAAAGGGCCTTTGGAAAAATTCTTAACATTTAAAAACGTAACTTTATAGAATATTTAGCGACTGCTGATTGGATGAAAAGTTGGGTTATGTTCTAATATGATTTAAATTATACTATTTAAAAAGTATGTCTTACCATTCTCAAAAAGCAATTCGAATGCTTTAACTTTCTCAGAAATTTTAAAACAATTTTTCGTTACAAACAATGAACTTACTTTTGATTTCATATTCAATTGCGTCGTATGATAATAATCACGTATGGCTTTGAAAACAGTGAATGATCTCTTTACGAATTCTTTCCCTGTTATATACTTGTTTGTAAGTATTATGCATATTGTTTATTAATTATTGTACACTCTTATCGTTGCTATCATCATGATGCCCCCTTATTTGTCAATAAATTAAACTGAATTGAATTGTGGCTGCTAATAACGAAATATTCAGTTTAAATAAACAGTTGTTAATGGCACGAGCACAAATGTCTCATTGTTCTGTCGTGACAAAAAACATTACATATTATTTATCCGAAAAAGCATTAAGTGAACTTAAGTTGACTTGTTATCTGAGACTGCACAAAATAGCCTACCCAGCTATGAAACCAATCTGTTCTTACAGGTAAAAAGCACTTTATACGATTTAACCGACCTACTTATGAATAAAAGACCAAGGAACATTTCTAAAATGTGCCTAAAACACCGAATTAGGTGTCAGATCATCTTTCGTCGGCACACGTGGTGCTGCACGGTATTTTTTTATCTATTATTTTATAGTTTATATATCTAAAAAGCATTAAGAGAAAATGTTTACTTGTATTCTGAGATTGCAAAAAACAGCATGCCCAGCTATAAAACCAGTCAGTTCTTACATTAAAAATATGCACTTTTGTACGATTTAAACGGACCTACTGATGAATGAAAGACCCTGGAACATTTCTAAAATGATAATCACATATCGAATCAGGTGTCAGATCATCTTTCGTCGGCATAAGTGGTGCTGCACGACACTTATTTTATAAATACATACTCTTTTTATCTCTCATCACTACATAGAGTGGTATAAAATATGTGTATTAAGTAACATCTTGTAGCCGACCAAAAAAAAAAGTAGATGAGAAATTTTCAAAAGTTGATAAAAAGTTTTGTATTTCCTTTGTTAAATTATTCAACGTAGGATTGATTTTTTAATGTAATTTAATATAAGTAGGTTTAAAACAAAAATAATAAATTATAAATAAAAAATGTAGGATTTACTTTCAAATGACAATTAAGTGATATCAACAACGCATGCGCAAACATGTTTGGTTTTGCATAAGTCCAACAGACTGTGTTGTAAATGTGCAAGTATCACACGAGGTAGGAGTAGTATAGGGTGAGGTCTTTTACGCCCAAAGTCAAATTTGCACATCAAATTTGCACCACACTGACGTCATACGAGGCCCAGATAGCGCAATCTGATTCGTCAGACTAATGAGGGGGGAAAAGGGTGGATCACACCCCAAGGGGTGTTTTAGATTGTCAGAAAGGTGTGAAATCATCGATAAATTTATATTAGTGTGAGTGAATAAAATATACATATTATTATATCGTTATATATTATAATATCCGAACTATTTGTTTGATTGAGAGAATGTATACGTAAATATCTATATGTGTGTAGTGATTGAGAGATTGTCAACATTTAATATAACAGAAAAAAATGTTTTAATTGTTATACATTGCAAAATGAAGAGATTTGTAAAGATTTAAAAAAATGAAATACAGTTTATGAATGGTAGTGGCACTAAATAGATAAAAAGCATCAAGATTTCAGCAACAATTTTTACAAATATTCCATTCCGCATAAAAATTCCATTAAAACATAGAATTAAATATTGATTGATAAAGGTGTTTTTTTTTCTCTATGAGTGTTTTGGGTGATTCATAGAATATAAATACAACGTTGTGTCGTTATATTATTTCGCATAATAATATCTGAATTTGATGAGAACGTGCAGATAATGCTAGTTTTTAATTATGAATCATTTATAAAAGTATACAAATTAAGAGTAAAGGACTAAGGCCACACACACACACACACACACACACACACACACACACACACACACAC
>WFKH01003881.1:10017158-10031149 GCA_016163765.1 Magallana hongkongensis | reverse complement strand
GAGTCAGGGGGGTCCAGATTCCCCTCCAAAATTTCTTTAAATTACATTATAAAATTGCCAAAAATGTGCCTCAACCACCCCACCCCCCCCCCCCCCACCTCACGGGAAAAAAATAATCTGGATCAGCGCATGTATCCGTTCTTAAATTGTAAATAAAGTGACGGGGTTTTTTTCCTTTAAATAAAAAGACTTAAAATTACTTTTACACTCTTCTTAATTGTCGAATGATCTATTAAAATCAAAATATAATTTGTGGTCTTAAAAGTTTTATAAACTGGTAAAAAAAAATCACATTACACCTTGCACAATTGACAAATGATCTATTGTGATATGATCAGAACTCTTATTTTTCTACCTGGGGATCAATAACTTGATGATAACCCCCCCAAATCAAATCTAGTTCTGAAGATTCAGTCTTCTTACATTCTTACATTGTAAAGTCCCCTAAACAAAGCAGGGTCATCAATAGCCTAGGAATTACACACATGGGTCAAACACTACATATGGATAAGATAAAATGCTTTATTATTTCCAGTTTTGGAAAGTCAGGGTGTTTCCAAGGATAAATAACCTATGTATACCATTTGATGCACAATGACACAAAGAGCAAGAATAAATATGGTTTAGGGATGGGGATCTCAAAAGTTATCAAAGTATATCATCATTTCCTATTTCGGGGGGGGGGGGGGGGGGTAAAGACAACTCCTGGGGGTCATGTACTTTACACCATTTGATGCATCATAATGACATTCGAAACAAGAATATATATATGGTTTAGTGATGGGGATCTCAACAGTTTTCAAGATATATATCATTTTCCTGTTTCATGGGGTGAGAACAATCCCATAGGGTCATGGCCTACATTATATTTGATGCATCATAATACTTAAGAAAACAAGACCCCTTCCTCCCTATTATAACTCATATAAACATATAAACATGATAAGTATCTACGCTTACTTTCATGTAATACACAAATTTAATACAAAATGTCACAGGGTCAATACATGTATCGGTCAACTCAATAGTGTAGGTCTTACAAATGAAAAAAAAATGACAGAAACTGTACAAATGTGATAGGATATGTAACGATGATAATCTTATTTAAATATTAAAATATACTGGCAAAAGGAGATCACTTATTTAGAAAGTGAAAGTAATACTTATGAATACCGGTGTCTCATAATGTTGTGCTACTACATGTATGCTTGCCTATATTGGTAAACATCATAATGATAATCCAATTAGAGCACAATATGAATCCCTTTAACTAATCATCACAAAAGAAACGTTTATGCATGATAATTAATTCTATTCTGCATACCTATGGAAAACACATACCGGTATGTACACCACGTGAAACCCATCTAATCGAAGAGCTGGGTAAAATTAATACCCGCTAATGCGACCTGTAGACCTGTGTTGTGTACGTAACTTCAGACAAAGATCAGTTTTTTGTAACATGCATGTATTTTCATGACTTTATTCTTTAAAAACCGCTTACACTATTTTATTTAGTTGAATCAGAGACATAAATAACAGAAATTGGCAACTCCGCAATTAGCGTGTTTTGTTGTTGAAAAATGGTACGGGACCAACCTTACTTTGAGAACTACAATTTAGTAAACTGAGATAATGATCTTTAACCAAAAGTATATGGTTTTAATGAAAAGTGTGCATAGGTTTTAGACATTTTTGAAACAAAACATTGAAAAATAAGATTAATATATAGAAAATATATTGGCCAGCTATAAAACATCGTCGAAATCTCGAACGACGGGTAGCCAACTGCCTCCTAAAACTCCTCTTTTAATATTGTTTATATGACATAAACTCATGAAAATATAATATTTTGAATGTTTTGGTAATAGGTTTTAGCTGTTTATATTTTGATATAATTGTTTATTAGAAAGATATACTGATTTAAACTGGGAACACTTTACAATAGGGACCGCGAGATTTCGATCAGTTGCCAATCTCTGTTATTATGTCTCTGGTTGAATAACAATGGAAAACACACATTTCAGCTTTAAGGTGGTACAGAACACCTGCATATTGCGATGTACTCCATATTGAAATAAACAATAATGTATAAAATTAATATAATATTTCCCCCCAAAATAATGTTACCAAACAGTGAAACGCAATGGGTTAGAGTGTTAACTACGTGTCTGCAGATAGTTCAAATCCTGCTGGGGCTTTTCTATTTTCTACTTAAGTTTCCAAAATTTTAAAACCTTTTTTTTTTGGATAATAAATGTATTGTAAAATTTTCAAATTCTAATGTCACCGTGAAAGAATTTTGATTATAATACACATAAATATCGACATGTGTCTTATACCACCTTAAATCAGTAATTATATCTTCTGTGCTGGCAGTTCTGCATTGAAAATCATTGCGCAATATAATTATGTCATTTATTTTGCACTGTTCACAATCTTCTTTAATCAATCTGATTAAAATCAGCCGTTCTGATACGCTACCGCTCTCGAACATCTGAAACAAGCCGCTTAGAGGTCACGTCCGAACGACCTTTCGATAAGCCAATCAAATTGTAGTTAGCAAAACTCGGCCAGCAGATAATTTCCCATAAATCTGTGCGGTTTTATTTATCTTGCTGTTACTTCACTCAATAGTCTTAAAGAGACAGGGATTCTCATTGGTCAGAAAGGTCACGACCTTATATTTAAATATTTAGATTGTCGGGTCGTTCGGACGTGACCCCTAAGCGGCTTGTTTCAGATGTTCGAGAGCTGTAGCGTATCAGAACGGCTGATTTTAATCAGATTGCTTCTTTAATGCAACTACATGTACAGTTTTCTGTTATCAAAATATTCTGATGTTTATTTATCAATGAAGAGTGTGTGTGTGTGTGGGGGGGGGGGGGGGGGTCTGGACCCCTCACTCCCATCCCTTCTTTTAATCCGTGCACACTATGATGTTGGCACACAGAAGCAAATCTAAAGACAGCAACCGCCGAGGGGAGGGGTCATAATTTAATTTTGTTTGTAATAATTATATAGACCATACTTTCTATGACAGGGAGTGTTAAGAATACATAAGATTATTGATTAACTTAAAATTCACATGCAAACAGTTCAACCCCAAATTGTACATAAAGGATTATGGGATGGGATCTCATCCTTTATGAAAATATGAAATTAGCGGAAATTGCATGTGGCCTCCATTTTACTAAAACTTGAACAAAACAGTGTTATTTAGGGGCAAACACTTGGTGCGGGTATTACTGTCTAATGACAGCATCTAGTATTAGTTTGTTAATATAAATGCGCATTTAATGTAACAGAAAATTTCTTAATTGGTTCAGGGTACGAAATGAGCAGCATCCGGAGAGACGATATGTTAACGGTCACAGATTTACACCTTTCTGAATCACGCGAACGAGACGATAAACACGTACTAACGGAGCAAACTTTGACACTACCTGAACACCCGTGTTATCCCCCCCCCCCCTTTCCATCATTAATTTGTCCGTAAAGTTATTGATTTTTTTAGCTGCCGTAGTTTCTGAGAGGAGTGACCGTACGGTTTCTATTTGACAAATTCGATGTATAAATGTTGATGTATACAGATCTCATACCGTAAATATGAGTAATAACAGTTATTTAGCAAGTAATGTAAAAAACAAAATCAACCAGTCGCCTTTAAAGTTAATATTGAATAAAAAAAGTTAAATATTGCAATAATAATCAAATACTAACATTTATTAAAAGTTTGGTACAGAAAGAATTTAGTTAGCCTTGAACGAAAAAAGTTAAACGAGACTTACCTGGAAGGCGAAGTTTGACTGTAATTTCTTCGACCCAATTGGGTGCCTAGGGATCAAATGAGATGATAAGATTATCGCGTGGTTCATACTTCAGAGCCCATAATTTGGATTAATTAATTTTTATAATGGGTGGGAAAATATATTTTAAAAAAATATTCTTTTTTCGGGTTGGGCATTTGATCCCTCGGCACCCAAATGCAATTGGGTCGAAGAAATTACAGTCAAACTTCACCTTCCAGGTAAGTATTGTTAAACTTTTTAATTTCTTCTCCCCCGATTGGTGCTTTTATCTCAATGAGACTTTAGGGCTGAATCCAAATTTGTGGTAAAATATACCTCGTTTGATAAAACAAAGACATGAGCTCATTAAACTTTATCTAAAACAATCCTATTCATGTACATGTAATATCATATCTATGAATAGTTTTTTAACAAATTTTTACTCATTTGTACAGCAAGACTAACAGGTTTCTTGCAAACTTTTCTAAACACTGAGTCCTTATTAGATCAGCCCACTTTCCGTATGATAGTATCTACAGGGATGCGCATAGGTATGCAGCGCTGATGGAAGCTTCTCTCGTGCTGTGAGTTTGAAAATGCTGACATCAATACCAGCTTGCTTCATAACGGTTTTCAGCAATCGGCCGATGGTATCCCGAGACACTGGCTTGTGCGGCCTTTGTGTCGTAATGAACGGCACGTAAGTGTTCTGTACGCTGCAGGTAGTGCGTTAATGCATTTACAACACACAGATCGGTGTCTTCGTCATATCTTGACAGATTCATTTCTCCCAGATGTTTCTTATTGTCTGATGTTTTCAACAAGTCACCAGTTACAATTTGTACACGAGAGTCTTGTAAATGTATGTTTCTTATGTCTATCAAATGAAGAGTCTGACCCCGTTGACCTGATAATAAGGCTAACAACATTAGCAATTTTTGCGATAACTGTAACAATGATAGAGATGAAATTGGTGTAAAATTTTTCAAATATATAAGAACAATATTCATATCCCAAGTCACGTTACATCTTGGTAAACTTGGTCTGAGTAAAAACACCTTTCATAAATCTTCGTACAAGAGGATGAGACCCAACACTTACACAATTTTCTAATTGTAAAAATGATGACACTGCGCTTCTGACGGTATTAAGACAACTATATCTAAAACCAGCATTACACAATTCAGTCAAATATGTTAAAACACTGTCTACATTTGCTTCAAAAATATTAATTTTATTTTATAATAAAATGACACCCATTTCTCAATATATGTCCAATATTGTTTCTTAGTGGATTCTCTCTATGATGACAATAAAATGGCTTGAGTGTCTTTTGATAGGCCTCGACTTTCAAAGGATTTCCCGACACACGGAAGGCTCCCAGCCTCATTTTCTTCAGCGGATGGTTCCTCCGAGGCTCGTTAGGAAGAGTTAGTAAATTCGGTATGCTTGGTAATATGTAACTTTGTTCGCAAACCATCTGTAGTAACTGCGGGAACCAATGTTGCGTTGGCCAGATTGGTGCAATTACAATGGCTTCCGTCACGTCCGTGGAAATTTTTTGAAGCGCCGATCCTATCTGACTGAAAGGACAAAATATGTAACAAATTACATTTCTCCACAGTATGCTAAAAGCGTCAATTGCCTCTGCGTTTATATCGGAGTATAGGACACATACGGTTTGAATTGAAAATTGTGCCTAGATGCAAATAAATCGATGTCACATTGACCAAATATTTTGATTATCTCATCGAAAACGGCGGTATCTAAATTCCATTTCAAATAATTATTTTTATGGCGGGAAAGAAAATCTGCCTCCGTGTTTTCTTCTCCTGCAATGTGACTTGCAGAGATGTAAAATTTTCTATCCATACAAAACATCTAAATAGATGTCAAGGTGATAAACGGTTTAATTTTTCCACCCATTGTCGAAATCTAAGTCACAGCAACCGTATTGTCCATCAAAAGTTTCACATGACAATTTTGCATTTCTTCACAGAAAGTTGTTACTGCTATCAACCCAACTTTAAGTTCTAAATAATTAATATGATGCTCTCTGTCACTAATTGACAATTGTCCTTGGATACATACACCCTTACTTTCGTTAAAGGCGCCCCACCCTGATTGTGAACTGTCTGTTTTTGATGTTACTAACGGGACGTCAACATTAATATATCGTGGAAATAAAGCTATGCTTCATATCTACCACTTAACAGTTTCTTTACTAGAATCCGATATTGTTATCTTTGCTTCGAAGTTTCCACAATTTATTTTCAAATGTTTGTCCTTCTCAATCTCAAGAGACTTGCAATACAGAGGTGCATATCTAGCACCGGGTTCACTCGACACGAATTTACCAATTAATTGTGCAAATTCGCGTATAGTCACTTGATGATGGTTAAGAATATCTTGACATTTTTCCTTAAAAGATATGGCGCGTTCTTTTGTTAGAGCTACTGTCATTGTCTCAGAGATAATCTCAAATCCTAGAAATTGAATACATCTTGTCGCTGAAAATATGGATTTATCTTTGTTGATAGTTAAACCAAGAGTGTCCAGTAAATGCGCTGTTTGCTCTATATTTCCTTGGCATTCTAATTCTGTTTTCCTTATTAACAGCGAATCGTCTATGTAGGCCACATAAGCATGTCCGCGATTTCTTAAAGTAGCGAACACAGGTTTTAACAGTTTCGTGAATATTCGTGGGGCTGATGTCAAACCCATGGCCAAACTTCAGGCCTTTCTAACAAAATCTCAAATATTTTCTGTCGTCCTGACACACATTGCACGAATAATAAGCATCTTGTAAATCAATCGACGCAAAACAACAATTCTTTGACACTAAGCTGATTGCAAACGACAACGTTTCCATTTTAAAATGGTGATATTTCACAAAGTCATTTAAGTGTTTTAAGTTTAATATAACCCTGAACTTCCCGTTTTTATTTGGTATGACAAAGATGTTTGAAATACATTCGTTTTCGTTATGATCTGAAACTTCTTAAATAATTTTCTTTGATTGGAGTTCCTTGATTTCAGTATCAATGATTTTTAAATCAGTTTCGTTGAAATTAATTGGTTTGGGATTGCTGCGTTGAAAAGGTGTATTTTGAAATCCAATTGAATAACCTTTCACTAGTTCTAACGTTTTGGAATCACTTGAAATCATTTTCCAATTTTCATAATGATATGCAATTTTCCCTGCCGTAAAATTTTCTTAGGTATTTAGAAACTCACTCACGTTTTCTAAAGTTAACAATTCCTGATTTACTTCTTTGTCAGCTTGCTGTTTGTTTGCATTTTCTTTGTGTAGCTTTGGAAAGTTCGCTGGCCTAAAAAAGGTTGAGGACTGTTGGTCTGGTTGTAGGATCTTTGACTCTGTTATTTCCGACTTGGGAAGCTCCATTTCTCGGGTCTGTTGCTGCTGCCCGAGATCTTCGACCCAACCTTATTTGCTTTAGTGATATCTTCGACCTTTTTCCCCAGATCATCCCCGAACAGTTTGTCAGTGAGTGGATAATCGTTTAAACATAACACCCGGAATTCGTCGTTACTCTCGGGTTGGATAATAAACTCTCGTCTTCTTTGTGATAGATCACAGTAGACGTACGTCATCAATTTGAGACCGTCCATTGCCAGGGTTGTGAGGTCCTTCATTGACGGGACCTCTTTTTTTTGCTTTGTATTAAGCAGAAGATTGATCTGCTGCAGTTGAGACAGAATTGCCTTGGCTTCCAGAGTCTGAAACGTTGAAGTTTGATGTCTTGATTTCGGATTTTTCGACTGAGGTGGGCGCAAATTTCTTCATTAATCTTAGGTGGCGACAGATTAAGCACATTTCGTGGTCGATTATACTCCTCGCTCACTTCCTTAATCTTTTAAGCACTGAGCACTGCACGCACACCATCACTAGTTACTTTGGCCAGTTTTTCATAAACGGACTCGCCACATTTTTCCTCTTTGCCAATCATTCGGCCGGTTCATCTAAAATAGTGTCGTTATCGAACTTTTCCACTACATCTACTTCATCCACTAAATCGCCGAACTCGTCCTTCTGAGTTTTCTCGTCATCTTCTTCATCCGATGACGCGTCATTCAAATCTTTTGAGGAACACGGTTGATTTTCTGCTTTCCGTTTCTGTCCTCGTTTTTTTTTTCAATTGAGAGAGGATGCCAAGGAAACAATATTGTCCTGCGTCGCCTTCATCATTTTAGTATTAAAGGGTTCACTGCAGCCTCTCTTTCTTCTGAAAGGCCATCAGCCATTTCAGAACGTTTTCACTTATTGTATGAATATGCGTTAATTACGCAAATGTCAGTGCGAATAATTCGCAAATAAAAAGCGTCAATACGCAGTTCAGCGTTAATTACGCTAAATGTTATTTGAACAAAGTTATATATAATAAAATTCACAAATCACTAAGTACTAATAAAAATCACAATGTAAAACTAGATACTTGATAACAATTAATTCACGTTTGCTGCTGAACTAACCACGCTAACTTATCTATGAACCATGCGATAATCTTACCATCTCATTTGAGACAGAGGCACCAATTGGGAGAGAGGAAATTTACATTTTGGTCTACTCTCTGTTTACCGCATATTGTTTTAAGAAAACTTGTGTTGTTCAGATGCCACGCAGGAAGAACAAATAAAAATGTTGTCGCAGTCTTTGCACTGAAATTCTCAATTTCTGTGTGGATGCGTTTCACATTTCGGATAAATGAGGGTTGATCGACGATCCTGGAAAGGAACGATTTTATGTTTATCATATGCATCTTAGATGTGTTCTCCAATACAAGACTTGCAAAGGTTGGCATGGCAAAAGTCACAATAGCTCTGTACTATGGTAGTCTCACAAAGGTCGCATCGGTGAACATCCTGGGCACTATGATGGGGATTCATGGTTGTTTATTCTATGAGGAAAAAAAATAAGAACGTAATTTTTGACAAAGATCTATTGTAATATGTTTTTCTATCAACTACATATGCAATTTAAGCATTTGAATATTTTAGTCCTCATAAAGACAGTAGGGAATGCGTCACATTCATTGTTTGTCAAATGATTTGAATTTTAAAAAATATCCCAAATTTTAATTAAAAATAAACACCGGGCGACGCGCCCGGCCCTCCCCTCGCCAAAAAAAATACACAAGGATGTGCTATCTTCAAAACTAGATCGGATGAGACTCGAATATCACGATTTTAACTAAACAAGTGGTCATGCAAATTGACATAATTTCTAAATGTAAACTAGTTAATGATGAAGGTTTATACCGATATTTGGTGAAGACGACCCCCACCCCACCCCTCTTAATTTTTTTTGCTTTCGTACACACATTGAAAATATCTTTGTGCACAATTTAAAACATCTACTTCTTAATTAATAAATTTAAAACATTGATTTGATATAGTTAGGTTTCGCTATGATAAGTATGTGGGTAACATAATAAAAAGTTACCCTATATACAATTTATATTTAAAGTAAAAGTAATAAAATTTCTAATGTATAATTAAATTATATATTCAAATTACCTTAGTAAGCCGCCGAAGTGTTGGATAAGTAATTATGAAATCAAAAATAAGAATACAAACCTTGTACATAAGAAATTACAGTTTCTTACTGTCTGGAATGCGTGCTCTAGATAAAATGGCTGATTGTGACAATACTTAAACAGAGTTACTCCTCGTTTATCGTTGTCCAACAAAAAATCCCCCCCCCCCATAACAAAGAAAAATAAATATTCATAGCTCTGATATCACTTGTTTTTTAACTTATGATAAATTTAGCAATAAAGAAATCTTTCAATTTATTCAAAAATAGTTTCATACTCCATCGCGATATTGACAAAATACTAGTCATAGTAAAACATAGTAAATTTTGTTAACGTGATGTCCTTTGATGAGAGAGATATAAAACATCAACATATTTTTACAGTGTATATCATATTCACGAAGTCGCAAAGGTGAAAAAAATATTAACGCTGAGACGAGAACAGAACCAGTGACGAGTCACTAGAATGACGACGACGCTCAATCGGGACCGAGTCACGGGGTCTTTCACTGTCGTCGCTGTTCCGCCACCTTTGCAAATCGTAGAGCCCTCTACGCCCACAGGATGCCAGATCATGTCCAAAGAGGAAGCGGTTCCTTCTCCCTTCTCCCTATGTCCGTGGAGAGGAACCCTGGAAGGACAACGAGGCTAGCCCATTATCTGCGCTCATTGTCGAAAGGCGTTCTCTCGAAAAGACGCATTGATACGACACAGGAAACAGCGATGCGCACAGATATTCATATCACCACCACGGACAAGCGAGATGAACAAGCATATGTCATTGACAGAGGGTTCGTCCTCTCCTTTTAACGAGACTGAGAAACAAATGCGTGTGAATACCTATTACTTACCACCACCACCGACTCTTTCGCCGCCGCCACCTTATAGGTATTCACACGCATTTTTTTTCTCAGTCTCGTTAAGAGGAGAGGACGAATCCTCTGTCAATGACATATGCTTGTTCATCTCGCTTGTCCGTGGCGGTGATGTACGCGTGGATCTCTGTGCACATCGCTGTTTCCTGTGTCATATCAATGCGTCTTTTCGAGAGAACGCCTTTCGACAATGAGCGCAGATAGGATTAGCCCCGCTGTCCTTCCAGGGTTCCTCTCCACGGACATAGGGAGAAGGGAGAAGGAACCGCTTCCTCTTTGGACATGATCTGGCATCCTGTGGGCGTAGAGGGCTCTACGATTTGCAAAGGTGGCGGAACAGCGACGACAGTGAAAGACCCCGTGACTCGGTCCCGATTGAGCGTCGTCGTCATTCTAGTGACTCGTCACTGGTTCTGTTCTCGTCTCAGCGTTAATATCTTTAATATCTTTTTGTGATCGGCTTCGGCCGGTCACAGTTGTGTCCATATGGGGCATCCGGCAAATTTTACTATTTGCTCACGCATTGCGCCTTGCACTACTTTATTTACTATGCAATGACAACCTCAGTTAATTCTTAAATTACACGTAGATTACTGAAAACGTTACTCTTATGCGTTTGCCTTGAAAGTAAAACATTTATACAGTTACATACATAATGGTTTAAATCACGTGTCATATCTTGCTATTTCGGAAATGAACAAAACTGTGCTTTATATTTTATTTATTATGTTTATTGGATGATCGTAATGCATTCGTATTATATTAACAGAGCTGACCAATGATATTACATACCGATCATTCCTTTAAAAGAAATACTTGTTCACCTATGCGACTTCGTGAAGATGATATACACTGAAAAATATGTTGATGTTTTATATCTCTCTCATCAAAGGACATCACGTTAACAAAATTTACTATGTTTTACTATGACTAGTATTTTGTCAATATCGCGATGGAGTATGAAACTATTTTTGAATAAATTGAAAGATTTCTTTATTGCTAAATTTATCATAAGTTAAAAAACAAGTGATATCAGAGCTATGAATATTTATTTTTCTTTGTTATGGGGGGGGGGGATTTTTTGTTGGACAACGATAAACGAGGAGTAACTCTGTTTAAGTATTGTCACAATCAGCCATTTTATCTAGAGCACGCATTCCAGACAGTAAGAAACTGTAATTTCTTATGTACAAGGTTTGTATTCTTATTTTTGATTTCATAATTACTTATCCAACACTTCGGCGGCTTACTAAGGTAATTTGAATATATAATTTAATTATACATTAGAAATTTTATTACTTTTACTTTAAATATAAATTGTATATAGGGTAACTTTTTATTATGTTACCCACATACTTATCATAGCGAAACCTAACTATATCAAATCAATGTTTTAAATTTATTAATTAAGAAGTAGATGTTTTAAATTGTGCACAAAGATATTTTCAATGTGTGTACGAAAGCAAAAAAAATTAAGAGGGGTGGGGTGGGGGTCGTCTTCACCAAATATCGGTATAAACCTTCATCATTAACTAGTTTACATTTAGAAATTATGTCAATTTGCATGACCACTTGTTTAGTTAAAATCGTGATATTCGAGTCTCATCCGATCTAGTTTTGAAGATAGCACATCCTTGTGTATTTTTTTTGGCGAGGGGAGGGCCGGGCGCGTCGCCCGGTGTTTATTTTTAATTAAAATTTGGGATATTTTTTAAAATTCAAATCATTTGACAAACAATGAATGTGACGCATTCCCTACTGTCTTTATGAGGACTAAAATATTCAAATGCTTAAATTGCATATGTAGTTGATAGAAAAACATATTACAATAGATCTTTGTCAAAAATTACGTTCTTATTTTTTTTCCTCATAGAATAAACAACCATGAATCCCCATCATAGTGCCCAGGATGTTCACCGATGCGACCTTTGTGAGACTACCATAGTACAGAGCTATTGTGACTTTTGCCATGCCAACCTTTGCAAGTCTTGTATTGGAGAACACATCTAAGAT
The DNA here is from genome assembly GCA_016163765.1 of Magallana hongkongensis. Classification (NCBI taxonomy): domain Eukaryota; kingdom Metazoa; phylum Mollusca; class Bivalvia; order Ostreida; family Ostreidae; genus Magallana; species Magallana hongkongensis. Next base: position 10,018,913 of record WFKH01003881.1, on the reverse strand, counting down.
GCATATGATAAACATAAAATCGTTCCTTTCCAGGATCGTCGATCAACCCTCATTTATCCGAAATGTGAAACGCATCCACACAGAAATTGAGAATTTCAGTGCAAAGACTGCGACAACATTTTTATTTGTTCTTCCTGCGTGGCATCTGAACAACACAAGTTTTCTTAAAACAATATGCGGTAAACAGAGAGTAGACCAAAATGTAAATTTCCTCTCTCCCAATTGGTGCCTCTGTCTCAAATGAGATGGTAAGATTATCGCATGGTTCATAGATAAGTTAGCGTGGTTAGTTCAGCAGCAAACGTGAATTAATTGTTATCAAGTATCTAGTTTTACATTGTGATTTTTATTAGTACTTAGTGATTTGTGAATTTTATTATATATAACTTTGTTCAAATAACATTTAGCGTAATTAACGCTGAACTGCGTATTGACGCTTTTTATTTGCGAATTATTCGCACTGACATTTGCGTAATTAACGCATATTCATACAATAAGTGAAAACGTTCTGAAATGGCTGATGGCCTTTCAGAAGAAAGAGAGGCTGCAGTGAACCCTTTAATACTAAAATGATGAAGGCGACGCAGGACAATATTGTTTCCTTGGCATCCTCTCTCAATTGAAAAAAAAAACGAGGACAGAAACGGAAAGCAGAAAATCAACCGTGTTCCTCAAAAGATTTGAATGACGCGTCATCGGATGAAGAAGATGACGAGAAAACTCAGAAGGACGAGTTCGGCGATTTAGTGGATGAAGTAGATGTAGTGGAAAAGTTCGATAACGACACTATTTTAGATGAACCGGCCGAATGATTGGCAAAGAGGAAAAATGTTGCGAGTCAGTTCATGAAAAACTGGCCAAAGTAGCTAGTGATGGTGTGCGTGCAGTGCTCAATGCTGTAAAGATTAAGGAAGTGAGCGAGGAGTATAATCGACCACGAAATGTGCTTAATCTGTCGCCACCTAAGATTAATGAAGAAATTCGCGCCAATCTCATTAGGAAAATCCGAAATCAAGACATCAAACTTCAACGTACTCAGACTCTGGTAGCCAAGGCAATTCTGTCCCAACTGCAGCAGATCAATCTTCTGCTTAATATAAAGCAAAAAGGAGAGGTCCCGTTAATGGAGGACCTCACATCCCTGGCAATGGATGGTCTCAAATTGATGACGTACGTCTACTGTGATCTATCACAAAGAAGACGAGAGTTTATTATCCAACCCGAGAGTAACGACGAATTCCTGGTGCTATGTTCAAACTATTAACCCGTCACTGACAAACTGTTCGGGGATGATCTGGGGAAAAAGGTCGAAGATATCACTAAAGCAAATAAGGTTGGGTCGAAGATCTCGGGCAGCAGCAACAGACCCGAGAAACGAAGCTTCCCAAGTCAGAAACAACAGTCAAAGATCCTACAACCAGACCAACAGGCCTCAACCTTTTTTAGGCCAGCGCACTTTCAAAAGCTACACAAAGAAAACGCAAACAAACAGCAAGCTGACAAAGAAGTAAATCAGGAATTGTTAACTTTAGAAAACGTGAGTGAGTTTCTAAATACCTAAGAAAATTTTACGGCATGGAAAATTGCATATCATTATGAAAATTGGAAAATGATTTCAAGTGATTCCAAAACGTTAGAACTAGTGAAAGGTTATTCAATTGGATTTCAAAATACACCTTTTCAACGCAGCAATCCCAAACCAATTAATTTCAACGAAACTGATTTAAAAATCATTGATACTGAAATCAAGGAACT
>WFKH01003881.1:9998262-10008490 GCA_016163765.1 Magallana hongkongensis | reverse complement strand
GAACCTGGTTCTAAAGATTAAGAGTGACTGAGTCTTCTTACATTCTTACATGTGTACAGTAGCAAAATTTAAATCATTTCTTGATTGGTATTTTTCTCTAGATGCACATTAATATTTTGGAAATTGCTTTTTAATTTTTAAGATAAACAAAATGTTATATGTATTCGGGGCAATTGTATAGTCTCCTAAACAAAGCAGGGTCATTATTACCCACATGGGTCAAACACTACATATGAATAAAATAAAATTCTTTATTATTTCCAGTTCTGGAAAGTCAGGGTGTCTTCAAGGGGGCATAACCTATATACCATTTGATGCGCAATGTCACAAAGAGCAATTAAGAAGAAATATGGTTTAGGGATGGGGATCTCAAAAGTTATCAAAATATATCATCATTTTCTATTTCAGAGGGGGGGGGGGGGGGGGGGGTTAAAGACAACTCTTGGGGGTCATGTACTTTACACCATTTGATGCATCATAATGACATTAATAGAAACAAGAATATATATGGTTAAGTCAGGTGGGAATCTCAACAGTTTTCAAGATATTTTCCGGTTTTATGTGGTCAGAACAATCCCATAGGGTAATTTAATGGCCTACATTATATTTGATGCATGGTAATACCTGAAGTCCCCATTAAAGACCCCTTCCTTCCTATTATAACTCATATAAACATGATAAATCTTCACAATTACTTAAATGTAATACACAAATTTAATACAAATTAAATGCCACAGGGTCAATTTGGGGTCAACTGTAAGTCTGACAAATGAAAAAATGACTTTTGCAATTAAAATGACAGAAACTGTACAAATGCGATAGGATAGGTAACGATGATAAGCTTATTTAAATATCAAAAGATGATATAGTATGCTTGCAAAGAGAGATCACTTATTTAGAAAGTGAAAGTAAAACTTACGTATATCGGTGTCTCATAATATTGTGCTACTATACATGTTTAATGCTTACCTATATTGGTCAACATCATAATGATAATCCAATTAGAGCACAATATGAATCCCTTTAGCTGATCATCACAAAAGAAACGTTTACGCATGTTAATTAATCCTATTCTGTATACGGAAAACACATACCGCTATGTACACCACGTGAAACCCATCTAACCGAAGAGGTGGGTAAAACTAGTACCCGCTAATGCGATCTGTAGCTTCAGACATTTGTAACATGCATGTATTTTCATGACTTTATTCTTTAAAACCCCTTGCACTATTTTATTAGGTAAATAACTATGTAAAGCACACAATCAGCTTTAAGGTGGTATAGGACACCTGCATATTGTGATGTACTCCCTATTGAAATAAACAATGAATTATAAATATAGTATTTTCCCCCAAAATAATGATACCTAACAGTAAAGCGCAATGGGTTAGAGCATTAACTACGTGTCTGTAAGTAGAGAATTCAATCCTGCTGGGTCTTTTCTATTTTTTACTTCTGTTTCCAAAAATGTTAAAAACTTATTATTTATTTTTTTGCCAAATACATGTATTTTAAAATTTTAAAATTCTAAAACCTCACCGTGAAAGAATTTTGATTATAACGCACTTTTATCCACATTAATATCGACATGTGTCTTATACCACCTTAAATCAGTAATTATATCTTCTGTCCTGGCAGTTCTGCATTACGCAATATAATTATGTCATTTATTTTGCAATCTTCTTTGTTGCAACGTACTACATGTACAGGCTTTCGTTGTTATCAAAATATTCTGATGTTTATTTATCCATGAGGGGTATGTGTGTGTAAGGGGGGGGAGGTCAGAGTAATACATGTAATTTGTTTTGGGGGGGGGGGGGGGGTGGTCCGAGATGTATTTTTGGTAATTTAACTATTAATATAAATGAATTTTTCAAGGGGGAGGAGGGTCTGGACCCCTCACTCCCACTCCTTCTTTAAATCCGTGCACACGATGATGTTGGCACACAGAAGCAAATCTAAAGCCGGCAACCGTCGAGGGGAGGGGCTTAATTCAATTTTGTTTGTAATAATTATATAGACCATACTCTCTATGACATGAAATGTTAAGATTATTGATTAACTTAAAATTCACATGCAAACAGTTCAACCCCAAATTGTACACAAAGGGCCCATTATGTGTATTATGGGATGGGATTTCATCCTTTATGAAAATTATAATTATTAAAAATTACCGGAAATTGCATGTGGCCTTCATTTTTACTAAAACTGGTACAAAACAGTGTTATTTAGGGGCAAACACTTGGTGCGGGTATTACTGTCTAATGACAGCATCTAGTTTTTATTTGTGAAAACCGCCTAAATTTTAACAATGTATCAAAAGACGCATTGTTATACATCACAAAAGAGGTTGTCACTTTAGAAGTTAATTAATGTACGATTGAAAATCATGCAGAAAATCTCCATAGCAGCTGCAACTATTTTAAGCAAAATTCAAGAGTTTTAAACTGAGCAAAAGAGACGGACATACTTTGCTTTTCCCAACAATTAAATATATAAATATTTATTTATTTTTATTCCAAAATGCCTCAAAACATTATCATTTTCCGTATCAAATAGTTTGATACCATTGCAACAGTTTACATTTTAATTTTAAATTTCGACATTGCACAGTCATGATAGTGTGTAAAAAATCATGAATTAAAATAAATAAACAATACATTCTATTAATTTCTGTTTAGTTGCTACTGAAACAGTTTACAAATACGCTGTCCACAATTTGTTTATCATTATTTTGAAAAATGACATTTTTTAATAAAACATTCTATTCTGAAAACCCCAAATTTTTGCCAATACTCATGATGGAATCTCAAATATGCTTTAAAAGCGCCACGTTGCCATCTTTACCATTGGTACATGTAACTATATCAACGAAAACCATTAAGCAACAATTGGGTTTTGGGGGTTTTTTGCCTATCAAAGTCTATCAAATTAAAAATCCATGACAAAATTGGTTAATATTCATAGCCATCAGATTTTGATTCTTAGATAGAAATGGTCAAAGACTCCATGTTTCAATATTAAGATAATAATCTAAAAATTGGCGACAAATAACACTTCGAACGTATTCTTATATTGATGTGAATTAGCTTTGGAATATTTTCTTTTACAATATTTCAATTTAGATTTAGCCTACATTTTCAATAAAGTTTATGATTCATATCATTTAGACCCCATGGCAATGACAATTAGATTAACTTCCTTTCATACTAAAGTATTATAGTCATTAATGTTAATACTCCCCAGAGGAATCCGATATGCTGTAGTCTTTTTATATTCGACAAGTACAATATTATTATCTATTCTTAATTTCCCATTGAAAAGAAAATAAATTAATGCAAAGAAAAAGATAAATCCTACATAAAAAGTTAAGCAAGCTGAAAAATGAGCTAAAATCGAAATGGAGTTGAATAAGAATCTGACTGATAATAGCTTAACATGGTGTGGTGCTAGAAATAGCTTTTCGTTGATAATTAATTAATCAAGTAAATAATATAATCATTAAAATGCATCCGCTTACTCAGGTCCTTTATAAAAGGTAGTAGTATAAATCCTTTAACCAGGGAAGTCAACTGAGTGCTATGTTTATGCAAATGAAATCAAAAGGCTCTTTTTAAATGCATAATTATGAGATCAACCAATGCCGGATTTCGGTTGCTTAACAACAGAGACAGATAAAAAACACTAAAACGGTAAGAAGATTCTTGAACATTAAAAAAGTTATACAGTTTGTCAGGGCAGTTTAGTGAATTTTCCGGTACATCTGTACAATCAAATTAAATTTGAATGTACTTAAGGATGCCGTTTACTCAGGGTTTGGGTTGTCAAATTCGGATTGTTTTAAAGCTCAACGTAATGAGTAAAATTTGTTCTAAACACAAAAGTAGATATAAAATGAATTATTATTAACATAACATTCGATATTTTTATCATATTATTGAATTAGACTAAAACCAAAATTGACATAGCAAACCAGAGGAAATTCAGACTAAATTTTGCAGATTTTATTTTTTGCTAAAATATTTTTTGCAGTTTTTTAATATTGAAAGTTAAGATTTTATATGGCAATTAATATAATTTTGCATATTTTCTGTTGGTTTTAACCCATTTAATCATTAAGATAATTGTATGGCACGCAATGCAAAAATATTGAAAAATGCTCAAAATCGATCAAAGACACCATATATCTCAACATTTTGATCACTGACCTCATATAAATTTTATACCAGCAGAATAAGGTCAATATGAAAAAAATTAATGCAATAAATGACTGGTATTATCATCATCCAATTTTTTGTTAAATTGAATACAAAATGGGTAGGGATATGAAAACTGATACAGAAAATTCGGACTGGAATATTTCTAAAAATTGTTACAAAAAACTGAATGCTTTGCATCTATTTAGTGTCATTGCCATTCATAAACTGTATATCATTTTTTAATAGTTATTATTATTTGTTATATTTTCACAATTTAGAAAAACTCAGTCATAGTGTAAACTTTTAAGGAATTTTTCTTAAATTTTCAAAAATATTCAGTGGCCATTAATTAAAAAACTAGGGCATTAACCTACTTTTTTGAAAGTGAAAAATAACAGTACAATCAAAGGTCTATAACATACCATAGATGGTTTTTCATTATCATCAGTGGAATTTTTTTTCATTCTGAGTAAATGTCGTCCTAAAGAACAGAAATCCATGTTCTTAGTTTATGTGTGGCTCATGGTGTCAGCACTGTGATCACTTACCTGCAGATGAACCCTGCATCCATTGTCTAACATTTGGTTCGCGTCGACAGGTGTTTCAGAAACCCAAGACCTTGAAAGAGTTTATGAAATGGCTCTTTCAGACGCATCCCCACACCGTCCAGAAAAAAAACCCCAATCCTATTATGTAAACGCGGATGCCATTGCCATAAGTCGAATTTTCAAAAATTGTGACGAACAATTCATTTTAATTTTTTGTTTGTGGTACACACAGCCTGAATCAATCTATCGCCCATCGTGAACGGAACAAAGATGTTGTCTATGCATATCTATGGCCTCCAATTCATAGATTCTTTCAATTACTTACCTTTGGCTTTGTCAAAAAATATCTAATCTGTGTGAATATTTTTTAGAGGTCATCACTTTTGCTAGCAAGGCAAATCTGGCTTACCGGAGATGTTTCATTCATAGCTCAACAACTTTCGATGAAAGTATGTCGCTGGCTAGCCTTGATGAATCGCGACGGTAGAGAAATTTGAGAAGGTTTGCTTGTGTAAACAGATAGCCATGCTATGACCTTGAATTGTTACTATTACAAATTGGTCACTATGATACTTATGTATACATAGATACTGCGTAATGAATTGTGTTAATGATAACTAACAGAATGAACTATGTGACTCTTGTAGCACTGCGCAGTATTCCTTAATGATGTTATGCGACCAGGTGCAGAATACGGGCACAAATATACAAATTGGGAGTTTGTAAATAAGTTGTCATATTTGGCGATTCTGTGTCTGCATCGATAGCTCTGGTACTCTATATCGAGTCATGTATTGCTTATTCTATTTAACCTTTGTAACCTTAAAGCCATGTATGAATGAATGTATTATGAGTAAACGATGTGTCAAAATCCCGGAGTTAAATTTTATTTCTAAATAAAGTAACAAAACTGTCAAAACCGTCAGAAAGAATATTGTGATGTGGGTTTTGAGTCTCAGAATCCGAGTCTCTGAGTCCCCCACCTGGGTATGACACTAATTGTTCGCTCATGATCATTGTAGATGGGCCGGACTGGTCAGAACCGTCAATCATAAGTAAAATGTTATATATACTCATGTAAAATGATGTTAGATAGATTCTTTTGATTTGAGCTGCTCTTAATGATTGTAAAATCTACTATACGATCACGCTCATTAATAAACGCTTATTAATTAACAATTGGACTTCGTAATTACTGAGTTTGAGGCGAATCTCCAGGAGTTAAATAAGGTGAAAGGCTTACACTTGTATCGTATTTGTGTTGAAATATACCGGTAAACTATATCAAACATTTATTTGATTCGTAGAGTACGTGAGCTTTCTTATATTTAAGATATGTATGTCAACACATAATCCTGTTTAAACAGTAATTAGTCGATATCAATTAAATACCTTAAATTTAAATAGTCTCTCTTGGCCATGTTTGTCGACAGAGAACTCTTATTGATTGATTGTCACTATTCCTGTTTCCTCCGCCATGGCATGCCCCGTTCCTACTGCCATTTCCAACGGATATTATGTCGGGGCTAAGGTGTCGTACGCTGCGGGTGATGTCATACAGTATGTGTGTAACACTGATTACGTCATGTCCGGAAGTCCAATGTCTGTTTGCGATGCAACCGGAAATTGGGTCCCTGCTTCTGGATCCCTACCTGAATGTAGCATCTCATATTTTAGTAACAGTAAGTATTGGTGTTCTTGCATTAATATCTAAAAAACGTGAACAATGATACTTTATCGTATTCATATCCATGTTGAAGCTATGTAATTGGTAGTTAACAATCTATTTTTAATCACTGTGTATTCCTTAGTTAACAAAACATTGTCATATTCTTTTAAACCATACTTGACTTGGGTTTTTCTCGTCTTTTGGTTTAATTCCTAAGTTTTAAGGGTCATTACGGTATAGTTTTATCTGTATGTCGAGTTTTTACATATTTTACTGCCTGTCTTTTTTTTCTTAACTAATCTAAATCTCTTCTGGAGATCTTTTAATTTGCTCTTTATTCACTTTGGATTAGATCGAAAGTGTCTTCTACAGCTTAGAGGCGATTCTTTGATTGTATAGTCAGCGTAAGTTTCCTATGTAAAAATAGATGTTTGTCGTTTTTATGATATATTTCAACATATTGATAGGTTGGCGTGCAGTTTGCTTGGTATTGCATGCTATGTCTACAGTCTGTTTATGTTATATGCTAAATTTACAGTCTGGTTTCCGTGTTGTGTGTTATATTTACAGTCTGTTTCTGTATTGTATGCTATATTTACAGTCAGTTTCTGTGTTGTATGTTATATATACAGTCTGTTTATGTGCTGTATGATATATATACAGTCTTGATTCTGTGTTGTATGATATACATACAGTCTAATTCTGTGTTGTATGCTATATTTAAAATTAGTTTATGTGTTATATGATGTACTTACAGTCTGGTTTCTCCTGGTGATAACGTTAATAGGATTCATCGCTCTGATCATCATTCTGATTCTCGTGGTTATATGTTGCAGAGTTTGCTGGTAAGTAGATATAAACAGAGTTGTTTGATATCGTCGAATAAAGAAAAATCAAAATGAAACAAACATTCCGTGAACAGAGACCTCTTTATACAACGGCGGCATTGAAAAAGGTTATGTTGTGAAATTAAGATAATTTGTGGTACATGTAACTAAAGGAGAACATGCAAACAACATTTTCTTAAAGCAAGTCACTAATCAAACCAACCATGTTCCTATCCATCGTTTAAAAAGTCTCCTAAGATAATTCAATTTAGGACCGCAATATGGTTGCATTGAAGGCAATGTTCATACATGTATTCGCATTTATCAAATATGTTTTGAAAAATTGTTGACTTAGTTCTTTTGGCAATGCAGTAAAAAACGTGTATATGATGAGGAGAGTGAGACAGAGGGCGGGAGCTGCTGTAGACCCCGCTGCTCGTGCTGTTCGGCAGACAGCGACGATGAGGATGATGGAAAACCGCTCCGTCCTGTAAGGAGAAAACCTCTCACGACGGCAAGAAAAGGACCGGCTAAAAAGAGCACGGCGAAAAAAGGCACGGCGAAGAAAGCTACCGGGAAGAAGACTGCCTCCAAAGCTGGCAAAGAAAAAAACTCTAAGAAGAAAGTTGTGTCAAAGAAAGGAAAACTGTTTAGTAAGTCTAAAGGCAAAAAAGGTGGTAAGAGTTTAAAGAAAGGAAAGGGAAAGACAACAGGGAAGGCACAAAACGGTGAATCTCGTGTTAACAAAAAAGTTTGGAAACCTTTCGCAAACCCCGTGAAATCATTGGACACAAGTACAAGCACAAAGATAACAAAGAGGGTTCCACTATAAAACGAAAAGAACGTTAACTTATACACATAAAGAGCAGTATACGATTAAATCAAAATGTGTGTACGTCGAGAAAATTAATTAATTATTGTGACAAAATGATGACAAGAAAAGGACTTCTAATAAAATACATATACTTTGAAGTCATAATTGTTACTTATCAACTTATAAAACAAAGACACACAACATTTGAAAAATAAAACATATCATATATGATTAGTTAGATCGCCGAGATCCAAAAGAGACACGTCGGTCGTCGGATATTGCTGAAAGTCCCCCTGAAATCGAGTACAGACGGTGTCGGAAGAAACAGTTTGCACGACTTTTCACTTAAATTACTTCTAAAAAGTGGTTCTGGAAGCAATTTGATATTATTACAGGACCAGTATCACGAAGGAAACTGTTTGTACCATTAATCAATAAACCACTTGACATAAACCTTCTTTAATTAATTTAGTTTTGTGTGTTTGTTTTTTTTATTTTTTTTTTCTTCTTGTTTTGGTGGTGTAATAAAAGAAGTCAGTCAATGCAGAAAGATCTTGGGCATTTACTATGAATGTAAAAACTTGTTTTAAAAGTATTTTCATATTTAATAGGCTTATAAAACGGGCATTGTATTTAATATATGTATATTTTTTGGTATCTAGATTCAATAACCAATGTTCGGTCATCTAAGCTTTTAAGACTTGTTTTATCTTAACTTTTATAACTTTGTTCAAGTTACCCAGCATCTCTAACAGATCAAAATTATAAATAAGCAGGTTATTCTGACTCTATGTACCGTACCATTCAAGACCAGTAGTTTAAAATATTAAAATCATGAGCTGGGCCTTTCATACGAGCAAACAGCTAATATTGACAGTCTTTCAAGCGGGTAACTAAAGGACAATATTTCTTAATAAACAATGAATTTCTCGTGACTATATATTTACATAGTTTTAATTATGTTTTAAAACAAGATCAAACTTTTTAATTTCTTGGTATGTTGATACATATAGCTGGAAACAGAAATGAAAGTTTGACAATGTCTAAGTAAAAGACTTATGTGTATCCTAAGACTCTATTAAAACTAACATTAACATCTCTGTGTGTTAGTTGTAGAGCCCTGCATGTGTTTGTTTAAACATCAATAAATTAAGCACACATTGTGCATTCTTCCTTTTAAATTTCAATTTAAACTCAACGGGCACCTGCTTACACAGAACAGTTAGTCATTACTAGTTAAATATCTTAAATTGAAATAACAATGTCGTAAGTGTTTGGATCAATAAAGTATGCTCTATTCTTATCAGCCGTCATTTTTTACCGAGCCTTCTTTTCTACAAAATGGCATGCCCCGTCCCAACTGCCATTTCTAATGGATATTACGTCGGGGCTAAGGTGTCGTATGCAGCGGGTGACGTCATACAATACGTTTGTAACACTGGTTACGTCATGACCGGAAGTCCCATGACTGTCTGCGATGTATCGGGGATGTGGGTTCCTGCCTCTGGATCTCTACCTGAATGCAACAACTCATATCTATCTAACAGTAAGTCGATGACGCGGGTTATGTAGGTTGTCTGCAATGCTCTCTACCTTCATCCCCCCCATGAACCACAAAAAAAAAAAAAAAAAAAAAAAAAATGAATTTTGCAATTTCGTTTTGGGTTTTATATGCACGATTTATAATTAAATAATTACGACTCATTTTATCTCTATAAATGTTGCCTCTTTTATAACACACAAGCTTGTTTCCACTTGAGTTGATTTAACACTCTTGTTTTTTTTATCTTTTAGTCTGGTTTTTACTGGTGATATCGTTGATGGGGTTCGTCGCGTTGGTCATCGTTTTGATTCTTACCGTCATATGTTGCAAAGTTTGCTGGTAAGTAAAGTATTCACTACAAAGCTTAAATATTCCACTTTATCTAGATTTATTCTAAACCTAGAAAATGAACTTTATCCAAGTGCGTGTATATCATGGACAAATCATTTAAACCATGCAAGAAATTTCGGACTTAACAATAGTTAGGCTAGAAAAAGCAATTCTATGATATCATTAATCTAATTTATAGGATATATGCTCAAATTCCATTCATCCATTGCATCACACATTACAATGCAAACATCTAAATGTACACTTTACATGTCACTATTTCCAACCATACACCATA
>WFKH01003881.1:9973437-9986306 GCA_016163765.1 Magallana hongkongensis | reverse complement strand
TTCTGTGTTGTATGATATACATACAGTCTGTTTCTGTGTTGTATGCTATATTTAAAATTAGTTTATGTGTTATATGATTTACTTACAGTCTGGTTTCTTCTGGTGATAACGTTAATAGGATTCATCGCTCTGATCATCATTATGATTCTCGTGGTTATATGTTGCAGAGTTTGCTGGTAAGTAGATATAAACAGAGTTGTTTGATATCGTCGAATAAAGAAAAATCAAAATGAAACAAACATTCCGTGAACAGAGTCCTCTTCATAGAACGGCGGCATTGAAAAAGGTTATGTTGTGAAATTAAGATAATTTTTGGTACATGTAACTAAAGGAGAACATGCAAACAACTTTTTTTTTAAAGCAAGTCACTAATCAAACCAACCATGTTCCTATCCATCGTTTAAAAAGTCTTCTAAGATAATTCAATTTAGGACCGCAATATGGTTGCATTGAAGGCAATGTTCATACATGTATTCGCATTTATCAAATATGTTTTGAAAAATTGTTGACTTAGTTCTTTTGGCAATGCAGTAAAAAACGTGTATATGATGAGGAGAGTGAGACAGAGGGCGGAAGCTGCTGTAGACCCCGCTGCTCGTGCTGCTCGTGCTGTTCGGCAGACAGCGACGATGAGGATGATGGAAAACCGCTCCGTCCTGTAAGGAGAAAACCTCTCACGACGGCAAGAAAAGGACCGGCTAAAAAGAGCACGGCGAAAAAAGGCACGGCGAAGAAAGCTACCGGGAAGAAGACTGCCTCCAAAGCTGGCAAAGAAAAAAACTCTAAGAAGAAAGTTGTGTCAAAAAAAGGAAAACTGTTTAGTAAGTCTAAAGGCAAAAAAGGTGGTAAGAGTTTAAAGAAAGGAAAGGGAAAAACAACAGGGAAGGCACAAAACGGTGAATCTCGTGTTAACAAAAAAGTTTGGAAACCTTTCGCAAACCCCGTGAAATCATTGGACACAAGTACAAGCACAAAGATAACAAAGAGGGTTCCACTATGAAACGAAAAGAACGTTTACTTATACACATAAAGAGCAGTATACGATTAAATCAAAAATGTGTATACGTCGAGAAAATTAACCAATTATTGCAACAAAATGATGACAAGAAAAGGACTTCTAATAAAATACATATATTTTAAAAATCGTAATTGTTACTTATCAAGTTGAACTTATAAAACAAAGGAAAACAACATTTGAAAGATAAAACATATCATATATGATTAGTTAGAACGCCGAGATCCAAAAGAGACACGTCGGTCGTCGGATATTGCTGAAAGTCCCCCTGAAATCGAGTACAGACGGTGTCAGAAGAAACAGTTTGCACGACTTTTCACTTAAATTACTTCTAAAAAGTGGTTATGGAAGCAATTTGATATTATTACAGGACCAGTATCACGAAGGAAACTGTTTGTATCATTAATCAATAAACCAGTTGACGTAAACCTTCTTTAATTTAGTTTTGTGTGTTTGTTTTTTTTTATTTATTTTCTTCTTGTTTTGGTGGTGTAATAAAAGAAGTCAGTCAATGCAGAAAGATCTTGGGCATTTACTATGAATGTAAAAACTTGTTTTAAAAGTATTTTCATATTTAATAGGCTTATAAAACGGGCATTGTATTTAATATATGTATATTTTTTTGTATCTAGATTCAATAACCAATGTTCGGTCATCTAGGCTTTTAAGACTTGTTTTATCTTAACTTTTATTACTTTGTTCAAGTTACCCAGCATTTCCAACAGATCAAAATTATAAATAAGCAGGTTATTCTAACTCTATGTACCGTACCATTCAAGACCAGTAGTTTAAAATCATGAGCTGGGCCTTTCATACGAGCAAACAGCTAATATTGACAGTCTTTCAAGCGGGTAACTAAAGAACAATATTTCTTAATAAACAATGAATTTGTCGTGACTATATATTTACATAGTTTTAATTATGTTTTAAAACAAGATCAAAATTTTTAATTTCTTGGTATGTTGATACATGTAGCTGGAAACAGAAATGAAAGTTTGACAATGTCTAAGTAAAAGACTTATGTGTATCCTAAGACTCTATTAAAACTAACATTAACATCTCTGTGTGTTAGTTGTAGAGCCCTACATGTGTTTGTTTAAACATCAATAAATTAAGCACACTTTGTGCATTCTTCCTTTTAAATTTCAATTTAAACTCAACGGGCACCTGCTTACACAGAACAGTTAGTCATTAGTAGTTAAATATCTTAAATTGAAATAACAATGTCGTAAGTGTTTGGATCAATAGAGTATGCTCTATTCTTATCAGCCGTCATTTTTTACCGAGCCTTCTTTTCTACAAAATGGCATGTCCCGTCCCAACTGCCATTTCTAACGGATATTACGTCGGGGCTAAGGTGTCGTATGCAGCGGGTGACGTCATACAATACGTTTGTAACACTGGTTACGTCATGACCGGAAGTCCCGTGACTGTCTGCGATGTATCGGGGATGTGGGTTCCTGCCTCTGGATCTCTACCAGAATGCAACAACTCATATCTATCTAACAGTAAGTCGATGATGCGGGTTATGTAGGTTGTCTGCAATGCTGTCTACCTTCATCCCCCCATGAACCACAAAAAAAAAAAAAATGAATTTTGCAATTTCGGTTTTATATGCACGATTTATAATTAAATAATTACGACTCATTTTATCTCTATAAATGTTGCCTCTTTTATAACCCACAAGCTTGTTTCCACTTGAGTTGATTTAACACTCTTGTTTTTTTATCTTTTAGTCTGGTTTTTACTGGTGATATCGTTGATGGGGTTCGTCGCATTGGTCATCGTTTTGATTCTTACCGTCATATGTTGCAAAGTTTGCTGGTAAGTTAAGTATTCACTACAAAGCTTAAATATTCCACTTTAGATTTATTATAAACCTAGAAAATGAACTTTATCCAAGTGCGTGTATATCATAGACAAATAATTTAATCCATGCAAGAAATTTCGGACTTAACAATAGTTAGGCTAGAAACAGCAATTCTATGATATCATTAATCTAAGTTTATAGAATATATGCTCAAATTCCATTCATCCATTGTATCACACATTACAATGCATACATCTAAATGTACACTTTACATGTCACTATTTCCAACCATACACCATACTAGGTGCATGTTTTACGCTGTAATAAAATGACAAAAATATATGGTGTAAATTTCATCAACCGTTGACAAAAGTAGCAATTCTACCGCATTTCTCATACACAGCAGAACTTTGACATATTTTTAAGAGGGCTAGATGGTCGGGGCCATCTTTAAAGTTTAATCATTTTTAAAAAGAAGAGTGTTGTATAAAAATATAAAATATTAAATACATTATTTGAAATGTGTTTGAAAACAAAATCTTTTCCCAATACAAATTTTCGTCAATATGCTAGTAAATGAAACTCGGTGATGATTGCTTCCTAATACTTCATTTGCAGTAAAACACGTGTTGATGACGAAGAGAGTGAAACAGAGGATGGTGGGTGTTGTAGACTGAGGTGTGCATGCTGATCTTTGTAAATATGATGTTTGCGTCCTCTATAAAGACAAAGAAACGTCTGAGATGAATATAGTCATGCAAAGACATCAGATAATGAACCAGCCGTAAAAAGACACCCAGCGATTGCATATAAACTAAAAACGAATCTGTCAAATAAGGAAAACAAAAATGCGTGGCCATCATGGGAAGAGCTTTTAAAAAGGGAACAAATGAAACAAATGATAGAACAAGAGGGAAGAGAGTTATGGGATGAAAAGCATTTGCAAAGTCTTCCAAAATCATTAATTCCAGCAGAAAGTATCTCCAGAGCACATAGTAGTCCGTACTCTGACATTGTTATGTGTATGAACAAAAAACCTTTATGAAGTATTCAATGACATACAGATATATGTAGATCCCATTACGTACTCATTTATTCATACATTTATGTAATTACAAAATTGAGTACAATTTTGTGCATAAAATCATTGCATTTTATCACTATACAAAATTAAACTACTGTAAGTGTATTTATTATGTTTATATGTAATCAATCATAATTGTTATATGTCATGCCCCACGAGGCCCTAATTTGGAAAATATATTTTATTCTTTTCTATAATTACAATAATTAGAACATAACCCAATTTTTTACCCAGTCAGCAGTCACTAAATATTATTTAAAGTGATGCTTTTAATCATTAAGAATTTCTCTTAGCTCCCACTTAGGTCAAAAATTGATTTGCAAATAACTTTTGATCAGCCAATGAAAAATGTTCTAAGTAAGTTGGGTCATATTAAGTAAACTTTTAGCGATTAAGAAGGGTCTTGGTCGCTTTGCTTCCTTCATAATCACTAAAATTTTACTTAAAGTGCTCTAACTATTGCTTAATGTTAACTATGTATTAATTAATGCATTTATTACCTTTTATTATCAGTAATCAATATCATATCAGATATTGCAAATTATTGCAACGAATGGTCCGCCATAGTAAAACAGGGGGAAAATCTACTATATAGTAGGTTTTCTGTGAGGGTTATCTGGCTATAAAAAGGGGGAAATCCCACTATATAGTCAGTTTTCCATGGGGGAAAAACTGCTATATAGCCATTTTTCCAGGGGGAAAAACTGCAATATAGCCATTTTTCTGGGGGGAAAGATGATTTGGGGGAAAAGGCACTATATAACACCCGTAGTTCACGTGAAAGAAAAAAAACAGTTATGGCATATAACAAATTTTATTATTCTATTATCTAAAAACAACAAAGTGCTTCATGAAATATCAAAGACAAAGTCAGCGATGATACTGAATGGAATACATATAAAATACTGCCAAGTCCGGCTATGTCTGATCTCGATTTCGGCGCAGGATTTCCCCAGGGCTGGGGTAGGGACGCTGCTGGAACAGAGGCCCTGAGGCGGTGGTGTCCGCTCCGGTTTTTGCCTCCCCACGTGACACAAGCCCTGTGGACCAGGTCCCCCTGTAATATAAATATAATACTGGAATGTCTTGTTCTAACCCTATCTATTTGTTACAGGTCAATACATTAGAGGTAGTCTGATTGTTCTGGATAAACAAGTCACCTATACAAACAGGTGAATGTTTCTCCATTAACTGGCAAGTAACTTTTTCAAATAAACAATTGGTTTAATGGCTTAGGGTTTTAGGGATTTAAACACTAGGCTTGTGGTGTGTTCTATCATCCAAGGAATTAATTTAACCCATATCTTGAGGAATGACCTGGTGGGGTTTTTTTTCAAGATTTTAGTATTCAAATAGACTATAATTCAAAACTTAGAAATGAGGTCAAATTTGAACATATCTTGAACACAGAAAGACACACCATGAACATTACATACTAGTATTCTTTGTTTAATATTGTGAAGTTATTCTGATTTAGTGGTATCTAAGCACAGACTGAGCCTTCACTAACCTTGGTACTTCAGAGTATGCTGCAGGATCCATGGGGTCCAGTTCCTCCTTCTGCCGCCTCCCTCGCCTCTGTCTGTTGTCGGACTGACGGCGCCCCCTATCTCTGCGACGTTTCTCGTATTCATCCTCTGAGTCAGAAGAGCTTGAGGAGGATGAGGAACTCTGGGACAAATAAACCAACAAAATCTCAGACTCCTTACTAATATTTTAAAAAATGTGTCAAAATTTTAACTAGAATTTTTAGAGTATGTCAAGTAAAGTGAAGAATACAATTAAATTGACAAAAATATGTGTAGCATTGTCATAAACCAACTGCCTCACTATATATAGCATTAGATCCCTATACTCGCCCAAATGTGTGATTAATTCAACAATTATAACTCATGGCTAGGTCAGTAAGGTCAATATCAATATAGAACCATTAAGCCAGCAAAAACACCACTTCTTCACTTTAATCTTCTACTAAAATTTATAGAATTTATCTTCCGCAAGTAAAAGCAAATACGATAACATTTCAGTTTTTGTGAACAATTAAAATGTTTTCCTGTGTTCAACTGGATCCCCAATGTGGCCCCACCCTACTCCTAAAGATTTTGATTTGAACAAATTTGAATCTATACTATCTGCTTTCACTAAAGTTGCAGCTTTCCTAGGCAAATGTTTTTTTTAGAAAAAGATTTAAAGATATTTCTCTTTATATTCCTATGTAAAAAGTCCACCCCCCATTGTGGCCCCACCCTACCCCCGAGGGTCATGATTTTCACAACTTTGAATATTCACTACCTGAGAATGCTTCCTAACAAGTTTCAGCTTTCCTGGCTTATTGGTTTGTGAAAAGAAGATTTTTAAAGATTTACTCTATATATTACTATGTAAAAATTCGACCCTCCATTGTGGCTTAACCCTACCCCCGAGGGTCATGATTTTCACAACTTTGAATCTACACTATCTGAGGATGCTTCCACTTAAGTTTCAGCTTTCCTGGCCTAATGGTTCTTGAGTAGAAGATTTTTAAAGATTTACTCTATATATTCCTATGTAAAAAGTCGATGCCCATTGTGGCCCTTTCCTTCCTCCGAGGGTCATGATTTTCACAACTTTGAATCTACACTACCTGAGGATTCTTCCACACAAGTTTCGGCTTTTCTGGCCAAATGGTTCTTGAGAAGAAGATTTTTGAAAATTTCTCGAAAATTTTCAATAATTCCTAATTATCTCCCCAGGTAAAAGGGCGTGGTCCTTTATTTTCACAACTTTGAATCCCCTTAGCCTGAGGATGCTTTGTGCCAAGTTTGGTTGAAATTGGCCCAGTGGTTCTTGAGAAGATGTTGAAAATGTGAAAAGTTTACAGACAGACAGAGGGACAGACAGATGGACAGACAGACGACAGACAAAATGTGATCAGAATAGCTTTCAGCTTTCAGCTCAGGTGAGCTAAAAAGAGCATTAACTCTGTGAAAAAACATGTTTTGTCAATGATTATTTAGAGAATATAATTCTGGTTGTGTTTTTATGTAGCTATTATTATGATACATACCCCATCACTTTCATCAGAGGCATTTGTTTCCATCTCTTCATCACTACCCTCCCTGGCTGTCAAAGCCTGGTCACCAAAGAGATCTGTAGCAGATCATGGAAAAAAACCATCGATCATAAAAATAATCAGAAAGTAGTATTGATATAAACTGTACAATAACTGGGTTAAGGTGTCCGATCCATAATAGCCCCAGATGCAATGAATCTGGATGCATAACAGATATGTATGGGCTTCATACTTAGTATACTTGGACATAATTTTCATGTTAAAGTACCAGTATGTAAGAGCAGAATGTGTCCTAATAAATGACCTTTTCCTTTTCTTGAAGAGTTGCTCCCCTTTGCTTTTAATTTATAAAAATTAATTCAAAAAAAAATATATACGGTATAAAATTTATTTTCAATAGTTTTTGTATTCCTAATAATGAAATGCATCTTTCCACTGAAGCATTTATTGGTATTCTTCATATATATTTTTTTATTTTAAAAAATGTGCATGTCCCCATAGACATTAATGGAATCTTCATTAATAAATTACTGCTTAGTTAATAATATTTTTGAAAATTTTTCTCGGTAAATCTTTCTCTACATTAAAATGCTTTAAATTAATATCAGAGTATTTAATGCATGATGGATATTCAAGGTTAGAAAAATTAGGTCCTAATATGGATCGGATACCTTAAATCATCAGCCAGCAAACCTGGCCAATAATGATCAGTAATCATAATCTGCAATCAGTACCTTGAATTCTCTGAGCGGACACTGTGATATTGGCCCGGGGGTGTACAGGTGACAGCCAACAAACTTGGTCAGTGATGGTGTTCCAATAATAGTAACGATTCCTGTATGAAGATAAAAAAAAAGACAAGTGAAAAGCTGTCAATGTGACAGCAAACCGGGTTTCCTTTTATGTGAACTGTATCCATAATCCATGTCAACCCTGTATTGATAAACACTGTCTACCGTATCCAGAGAAATGGAGTACCCATATGCAATATTTTGCCTAAAAAATGACTAAGTTCAAAAGCTGATATTTTTTTCATAAATTATCAGAAATCAAACTCCTAGCAATATGCACACCTCTGATATATGTACAATTGATCTGCAAAAGAACAACTTCCTATCTTGAAAACTGTAGGAGGAGTTATCTGTACAATAGGGGTACCCTATATGCAATATTTTGTCAAAAAATGACTAAGTTCAAAAGCTGGTATTTTTTTCATTAATTATCAGAAATCAAGATCCTAACAATATGCACATCTCTGATATATGTACAATTGATCTGCAAAAGAACAACTTCCTATCTTGAAAACTGTAGGAGGAGTTATCCGTACAATAAGGGTACCCTTTTGGCAGCCGCCCGCCCACCCGCCATTTTCACCATTTCAATAACCGGATTTTTCCGTTGGAAAACCCGTTTAAAAATGGTCAAATAACATCCTCGAATAAACGAATATTATCATTTATGACACGGTTCAATAATAACTCAAGAGAAGAAAAACTAATGAAGAAGTAATGATCAATAACTTTAGAACATATATTTTACCTAAAAACAGAAAGCATGATCCTACAAGCAATCAAGATAGTATAAACAAGTCTTTTCATATCAATTCAGTGACTTTTGATGTTTTTTTTTTTCATAAAAATTTATATAATTACCCATAAACATGTATATACAGTGGAGCCTCAGTTATCCGGATGCTTTCGTTCCTAAGTCCAATCGTCCGGATAGGTGAAGCGTCCGGATATATGAAATGTGTCTATTGTTGTCATAAATGATAATGTATTTGTATACAATGGCTCCCAGTGTTGATACTGGGGTTTTTTTGCCTTTCGTACTAAATAGCAACACATTATAGAATTGTCCGTTGATATAAATAGAAAGAACCCCGCTTTATATTATTATTTTGTCATGAATATTAACCGTACTATAATGATAACCGAATCTAGCTAAATTCTTTGTGTCCAAGTGTGATATGTGTCCATTTACATGTATGTAATGTTTTCAACTATCTATTTCTAGACATGCCAATTTCCACAATAATTGATTTTTTTTTAAAGTTTATTTTCTATTCTTAAAAGAAAGTCAATTTTATTGATAAAATCAATGTTTACTAGTTGGAAAATTCCAAGATCCACCAATGCACTTCCGATGAGTTGACATGCTTTCAATTTGTTTTCTTCCTGTACTTCCGGTTTTGAATTTAAATCTAACAAGGCATTCATGAGACAATTTGTTTTAAAATAACATTTGAATAGATAGATAAAACGCAAAGCTTTGTAAAACTTTCCAGTTTTCTAGATTAATAAGCATATTTTTTATTTAAAATACAGCACTTGACAGGTGCACAGGTTAAGAAATCCAAGCCACGTGCTGTGAGGCGTGACTAATCCTGTCTGGCCAGCACTGTCGGTAATTTTGAAAGTGATTTGGGAAGTCAGTGTTTATACAAGCTACTCATAAGGGTCTAGCACATAAAAAAGGTGTGAAACTCAATTGACAGGCATAATCTTTTGTATTGAACGGGGTATCATCAAATTTTACCGTCCGGTTAAATGAAGCAAGATTAGTAGTAAAACAATGTTTTGTGGTAAAAACAGACCGTCCAGATCCGGAATGCGGAAATCCGGATAAATGAGACAAAATAGTGTAAAAAAATCTGTTCCCAAATAAAATCGTCCGTAAACTGAAGCGACGGTTATCTGGCGTCCGGATATCTGAGGCCCCACTGTATATAAATAACAATGCAATATTTAACTATGCACACATTCATATTTGATTCATACTACCTACCAAGTAAATGCAAAAAATTATGGAGAGCTTTTAAATCTTACGTTAGAGGGTCAGCCACCTCCTCCCAGCCCTCAGGGAGAGGGTACCGCTTCAACATCCTGTCTCTCTTCTTTAGCATTGTGGGGGCGGGCTCAAACTTCTGACTCCCCCACCTCTTCAAGCAGTACTCTACACAGGTGTGATATCTGTTGAACCTGGTAATAAAGTACAAACAAATGGGATATTCAAAAGTCTGCACTCATTTATCCTTTAATTCATTTATGTAAATCTACAAGTTTAATATACGGGACCTAGTGCACATGTATCTGTGTGTTTTCTTCTTAAAAAAAGATTGTTCAAAGTTAATTCTATGCTGAACGCCACCCGTGCACATAGGTTTAGGCAATATTGTCATTTATAATAAACAAACAAGTTCCAATTTTTCATTTTATATTTTTCCAATTTGATTTTACTTTTTGCAACTAAAATACTGCTAGCTGTAGAATACTTTATTTTTTAGGCACAATATGGATTATACATTGGATACTCAATTGGAATTTAAATCTTTAACACTGATAGGAAAGATCATTAAACAGCTAGTCTTCAGGTAGCTTGAATACTCACTGTTTTTGTATTAAGAGCATGTCTACGAGAAAACCATGCAAATATGGAAAAAAGCCGTGGTAGCATGTCTCAAGAATGAACAAAATTTTATCATAGCTTTAAAGGATACCTATTTAGAGTCAGATATATGATGTTTGTTTTTTCACTGGATTTTTCTATTTATAGTAACAGCCAGTATTGCATTCTGGTTAATATGCCTCTAAAATACAGAAAATTTAAGGAAAAAATTGTCAAATTCAGTAACTAATTAAAAAATGTATAAACAACATTTGAAGAAAAGAAGACTATATTCTTAAAGAAGAAGTTGCAACAATTAATTGTTGCATATTTTGTTTCATATTTCTATACACACATTGATGACCCAAGAGGACAAATGTTGGCAGGATGCCAAAAAATGATAATTGTTCATTTTTGTCAATTTTTGAGAAAGAATTTCTCAGAAAGTGGCGCTTCATTTTCTGAAATTTTATGTTAATAAGAAACTCTCTTATGTTTTCTTACTAATATATAAAATCCATCTTTGGACTCTCAAGGACTAAAAAGTAATGAATGGACAAAAACATCCAAATTTTAAAAGAAATGAACATTTTGTGGGTTTTAAAATTCTATTTCACAAGCGATTTTAATATACTGAAGTCAATAAATGTACATAAAAGTGAAAAAAAAATATTCTTATTATGCATTAAATAATTACAAAAAATATTATCACTCTTTCCCATAGAAATCTAACTTATTCATTACATTTGATTTCAATACTATTGATAGAATTGTCACCCCTGTTGCGCTCTTCTGTAGAGAAGGTAAACTTGTCACAATGTTGACAAAGAAGTTCAAGTTCAAGCAGAAATTTGAGAAATGCCGTGAGTGTTTTAAATGTATATTATGTCATTGAATTATTTCAATTGCACAAAAATGGCCCCTTCTAAGAGTGTTAATTATTGGACACAGTATATAACATATTTGAGTTTGAAGGAGACATATTTATATAAATAGTCTAAACAGCTCAGAAATACCATCATCATCATCATCATCACGTTATCTGTCCGGTGTCGTTTCATTAAAAGTTCACCCTGTAAAATAGACCTGTATAAATGTTAAAATTTAGGATCTACCTTTGCTCTAAAAAGGTCCACCTCGAAAAATAAGAATTGCCAAACAAAAAAATGTCCAGGGTAGGCCCAAAATCGTTATTTATATCTTTTCAATTTTAAGTCTTTCGTTTCAAAATAATACATATATTAGGTATTTTTTGTAATTAATTCAAAGCAAATGTGTAGCATATACGCCAACAAGCTATGACGTTAATCGTTTGGACAAGGAAAATAAGAGATTGAAAACAAGAAAAAACAATTAACAATAAGACACCTATAACTATTTCTGTCAAAAGAGTACAAGGTACTAGTATAATATCAATTGTTACAGAGTTTCTATATGTTCCTTGCATATTTGTCTGTGTTGTTTAAGATTTGGTATTTTTTTTCATTGCTTCTTGTGTGCATTTTGTATAAGTGTTTATTTCCCTGATCATCTACCAGTACAAACCACCGTACATACACCCTGCAGCTAGGTTTTAAGGGTAGACACATGTAGGCATTTGACTGTTGAAAAATTATTTGTAAAAGTAAGCCCTTTTCTGCTCATGTGCAACTTTTCAATATGATATGCATTTATTATCTCAAATCATTTTTATCAATTATTCATTAGTAATACAATTATAACGCTACCTGTAAGCAGAATTATTGCCTTTTTTTATTCACCAGAAGGAAAGATGTGCTGATAACTTAAATAGTTCAATTCTTTGATACTTCTTTTTACATACTTATTTTTATACAATTCAGACCTTTTTCTGGTTTATAATATTCGTGGATTTAGAAAGGATGAGGTGGGGGTCTGCCCAGAGTTATGAGTACCGGTAAATTCTTGAGAATGTAAGTACATCTAAAATAAATGAAGAGCTCTACTCCCTACCCCTTTATTAGTAGCTTACGCCATTCGGGCAAAGATTAAGATTGTACTTTTTCTTAAAAATAATGAAAATTTAGAGGTTGTAAAGGTTAAAAAGAGCTGGTGTTAAGGTTATCCCCCTCCCCCTGGATCTTCACCTGCTTCACTTACATATATAGATATATCATAAAAATGTCTCAAATTTCAATATAGACATCATAATTGAACTTTATTTAATCATAACCCAGCATAAAAAGACCTGGGGGAAAAGAATATTGCAATTAACAATATAAACTTTAAAACTACTTTCCCAATAACATTTTTGCAGGCTTGATATCGGGTGCCCAACCCCTCAAACAATAAAAGATCAATAACTCGTATAGTACGTCATATAAATATAAATATGATTATCAAATCTACCTTATTCTATAATTATTTAACGTGATGGAGATTCATTGGAAAGGGGTTCCACACTACTGTCACATTTTAAGATGTTAAAATTGAATAATTTAACAAACATACATATGTATTTTTAATCACTTTTTTTCCTGATAAGGTGATCTTTTTGGATAAG
>WFKH01003881.1:9952303-9967423 GCA_016163765.1 Magallana hongkongensis | reverse complement strand
CAGTATGTCAATTAATGCACCATATTCGGTGTTAACCGCAAACACGTTTCTTATGTCCATCACAAAATTAATGAGCAATGTAAGGGGCAGTAAACGTTTGTGGGGGGGCGAGACCTCGGGTTATTTTGCCATGGTCTGGATGAACCCCAGCCAGAACAGCGTCTCCAGGAGTTCGTCCCGCTCTTCCTTCACCAGGTAGTCGAAGGTCTTGGTGTAGTAGATCACACTCCTCTCTTTCCGGAGAATAGCCTCGTCTCCTTTGATGATCTCCTCTAGATGTTTTCTACTGATGTTAAGATATGTCAGCATCACCTAGCAATGAATTTATAACGCAAATTATTTGCTTGATTCACGAGTCGAGATCTAAAATTGGAATAACAACGTGCAACGCAGCGTTAAAAATCAAAGTACTGATAGCACATAATTACTCAGTATTAAAAACGCTTAGCTACTTGGGGAACGTTAATGCAAACATACCGAGGACTGCCAACAAATCATCCCTAGCACCCGCGGGAAGAGCAGCGACTCCTGGACCTCCAACAAGAGCTCGCCTGCGTGCTGAGCCAGAACCGCGTCCTCCATCGCGAGAAAGTCCGGTCCTGGGGTCTGTCTTCTAGCCTGTCAATCAAATATCAAAATGTAAAGAAAATACCAATTATTGATATAATGATGATTTGTAATCATATAAACATAGATGTGGGATAGCTTACTTCAACAGAGGCTAGGAGAGTTGTTCTGATGACCTGGAGACGTGTAGCTGGCATGTTCTTCACGTAATGGAGATCAGGAGAACTGGTCACGTTTAGCATATTCATCTGCATATCTCTCGCTGAACCAACTCTAAAGAGAACAAAATATTACTATTTTCTCTTTAATTTCACATTGTTTTAAAGAATCATATTTTGATTTTCTAAAAATATAACTGATCTAACATTTGAACGGTAAGATGACGAACATAGGTTTTGTACTTAAACAACAAAATGCTTTCTTTTGTGATTCATGAAGAAATTAAGGTAGCGAGCATTGCAGAAAAATACATAATCCACAAACAAACGCGGGTTATGTTAATTCTTTACGTTCTACGTGAAATTAAAGGATTTTGATGCTTTTCATTTCGGAATTTTGCTCAATATACACTGTATACAAGTGAGGTACCCCCTGAGTTTTACCTTGGATCGAGATGGACAATTCTTGTGAAGGATCTCAGTAATTCTGTGTACTGGGTTTTTGAAACGACCTTGCTCAGTTTACAATGTGCAATCTCCCGGTAGAGTCTGAGAAATTCTCTGATTTTGAAGCACCAAGACAAAACCAACCTAAACAATGATCAACATAAACGAAAAATAAATTCTGTATCATAATATTGAATCTTCAACCGCAACAAACACTAAAATGATAAATACAAAATATGAATTAAATTTCAGATATCATTTCGAGCGAATTTGATTTCACGAAATGTTTCTTTGAAAAGTTTGAAATATAATTATAATATTGAATGAAGAAAGAAAAAGCAATTTCTAAAAGAAAATTAAAAAAATAAAATGAATTATGTATCGCTTCAGTAAACTTGGTTTCAGGAAATTTTCACTTAAAATTTGAAAATGCTTACATCGATCTGTTGTGGCAAAGGCCAATTTTCTCGATCTCGGTGTTCAGTTTTAACTCGTACGCGTCAAACTCGGCCATCGCCCTCATGGCTTCCTCGTAGTTCTCTACGTTAAGGACACCGTCTCCGACTTGTCCGGACTCATTGAACGTGAACTGTAGGGCGTTCTGTGTGTGCTTCACCAACTGCTTCATGATCTCAGGAATGTCCTCCACTGGCGGACAGACAAACTTGTGTCTGTTCCCATTACTGATACTGTCCTGTACGATCAGATTAGTCAGTTCCTTTAACGTACTTTCCCGTTCGTTGTAGAATATGCGCTTCGTCCACAAATCCTCCAGCGACCAGCTTGACACATGCTCACGTTTGACGTCCCCTTCCGATTCCCGGCTGAGGTCGGATCCCGACGAGCTCCGAGAATTGCAATCGGAATGACCGGACGCGAGTATCCCGTGGTCGGACATGTTCTTTTCTGTAATACAAAGTAATACGAAATCTCGTTCAAAGACCTATTTTATAAGATTGTGAATTCTAGCTTAATCCCTACCTGCAATTCATCACGTGAAAGCTCGTAATGTAAGTGTTGGTTTTAATAGCTTATGTCATTTCTAATAATGTTCTTTTGGAAAATAACTAATGTATTGTTACACACAATACGAAAGAACAAACTTGCTTAGATTTGAAAGAAAACTAATTGCCGCCCCGTTTCTAGATTCATCTTTATAATGTAGTAATAATGTCTGCATCATATATAAAAAGGTTGTGAAATGTGTGCTTATAATGTACCAATTTTTATTAAAGAGGCTCGGTGGTCAACAAATAAACCATCAATCTGTCTAAAATTTTAGGATATCATGTGTTTACCTATAAACTATTATTAACGAAAGAAAAAATCCGTAAATTTTAACTTTTAATTTTGGGTATCTTCCTATAATTTTATATAGAACTCTTCTTCTAAAGGGGATCAGAACAGTCTAAAAATGGCCACGGCCATGGAGCCCTCTTAAAACATCAAAGTACTTGTAAAGAACGTTCGTTTAGTACGCTATCCGAAAATATATACAATGCACATTTTGAAGGAGGCTGTATTGTCAAAAATTAACCATCAGATCTACCTTAAGATTTTAGACATGATTTTTTTAACCATAAACTATTATTACGTAAAGAAAATTCCTAATATTTAGCCTTGATTTTTTTTTCAATATCGTTATAAAAAGTTCTTATTCTAAAGAAGAATTTAAATGCGGTTTAAAAAGTCCTTTTAACAATGAGTATACATGTATTTATTGCAAAATTCCCCATACTCCACCTAAATCCCTATTGTTCACATCATGTCAGTCTTAGTAAGGAACTTTGTAATTCTTGTCTTGGGAAATACACATGAAGTATTTTCATTAGATATAGGTATTGCTTTCGTACTTAAATAGAAACGGCTAGGGAGTTAAATTTAAATGAAGAGCGTAGATAGATAGGACATGATTAAAATCAGTGAAACCCTCTATTCATCTTATTGTGTAATAACTTGACTTTTGCATGCCATACCGGTAAATGCAATGCAAAGGAAATCTTTGGAATCTCATTGGTTTTTATTTTTTTTTTTATTTCATTTTTAAGGAGAAGTCGCATTTAAGGAATAATACAAACAAGTGGGATTTGCAAGGATTTCCGAACTAGTTTCACCTTACAATTTCAATATGATAAACTTCATTATGAACTACGATCTTTATTTATTTTGATTAAACTCAACTCTTGACCAAGATTGCACACAAAATAAATCTCAAACTTACAACCAGTAAAAAGAATTCCAAAACTTGTGCCTTTAATCTTTATCATCGTTTTTACTAGCTTTCGGTTTACCAGTAAATTGTATTTATCCAGTTTTCAAAAGAGAAAATTTAAATTTCCTGGAACATCATCAATAAAAAATAAAATTAAGAATACTAGTAATTACTTTATAACAAAATTTATTCACATTCTTGTAATCAGAGCACCAGAAAAGACATTAAAAGCGTTATGGTCATGCAGTTCAGCTGCCTTTGTGTTATGATTTTGAATCCATATTTTGTCTCCTTTTTCAAGAAGAAGTTGCAGGGTTTGTGCAGCGAGTGGATATGTTCCAGATGCAGAGTACAGTGTTGTCAGGGCTTTACCATTCTTCATGATATGAAGGTGGACAGAATTGCTTGGGCGGCTCATGAGGCTACAGGAAATGGTGTAGATACCTTTATAGGGCGCAATAAATATCCCCGTGGATGATTGATAGGCCCCACCAACATTGGTCAGCACTGTGTCATACTTAACAACCTCTTTGCTGCCAAGTGTTGTTACCTTCGACAACAATGCAGTAAATGCAACAGCCTGATCTTTGCCTGCTGAAATAGACAACTTAAGTTTAAATCATACTCTAACAATGCCTCTATATTTATAAGTTTATCGACATTTAAAACATTACAAATATCCGTAAATTAACAATCAAGTTAATTGGCTAGTTCCTTACCCTAGCCGAGATCGTGTATTGTTTGCACAGTGTGTACATCTAAAATTGAACAAATTTTCAGTGTTGTTATACATTTCCTGCTACCGAATTTGACTAGTATTTAAAAAAATGCCTAATATCATTTTCCATCTGTCCATTAAATTTAGGTATTGGCTACATAAATACTACATAAATACTTGTTATCATATTTTGATTTTTGTCGGTACCCCTTAACTTGTTTTAAATGTTTGTGTCATTATCCTCAATTCTTTCTGTAAACTATTGTTTTTTTTCCTAATTTATCCCTTAGATCTTTATTTTCAAACACATGAAGAAATGTAACATTTCTTGACATAGTTAAGGACTATCTAACAAGAAATTCACCCCTTTTCATCTAAATCATTGGGAAATATCTACTATCTATTTTCTCTTTAACATTTTGTCGCAAAAAACAAAACACGAGATACGAGATGTGACCGGAATGGAATGATGTGATAGTTTTATAACTATGTACATACACATATATACATATACTTACATACGCCATCAGAACAACCCAGAAACAACAGACCCAATAGAAACCAAAATACCACCATGACGATTCCAAGCTAAACTGGTTAAAATAGAAATGTTTGATTTTTGCTTAAAAATCAGAGTACTCATGATTTACTTTTAAACATTTTAGTATAAAAGTACTCTTCTACTGTATTCTTGAAGATAAGATACTTGAAATAATTAAAACTTTTTACCTTATAATGCTGCAGTGTATGAATTTTACGTATCGATTGTATGTCCGCGCAGTTCTTTATATATTAACAAAAACATGCAATGTATATCAATTTCATTTTAATGATAAAGGTAGGTGTGTGGGGGGTTTTTTGTCACGAAGATACATTTATTTTTAGGTATAAAAGCATTTTCCGCCGTCTGTTTGAAGACTATGTTAAAGACACCAACAAATAATAACATTTTTTAGACAGCAATTGCTATAAAGAGACATTAAAATAAATGTTCGAAACAACCCGTTTTGTTCATACGTGTAATTTCAGATAAGGGTGAATTTTCAACGGCTTTTCAGCTGTTGAGATGAGTTGGAATGCATAAAACTATGATAGAAGGACCTCCAAATTTTATGATCATAGCTCTTTTAATGTATTTTCTGGTGCATTGTTAACTAAACTGTAAAAATTTTAAAAAATGTGAAAACCTTCCTTTTATTTTAAATTCTGATATATCTTCTTGTCATAATAAAAAAGTTGAAATACCTTTTCTAAACCACTATGTAACCTTTGATAGAGAGAGTATTTGTCACTTTATTCACGTGTATAGTTGGTTTTTGTTCTTTCTGAAATATATTCAGATATTTCTATCAGTTGTGTGCATCGCTTTCAGAGTCAACAAGCTTTCTTTCTGTCGATTACAAAGCTGTTACTGATTTGCTATTCAGCCATTTACAATTTGTAAATACTGTGATTAGTGCCATAAATAACAATTTCTAACATCTGAGAGCCGTGCAAACAATTCCCAATAACTTTCTCATTTTGAACCAGATGCAAGAGACGGTATATATATAACACTCATCAAATGAATTCCACAGAATAAACTACGACAGCTTTGCTTGCCTGTTTAAGTAATCATTTATTAAGTTCTGATTCATGAAAATCGACCAACACGATTTACATGTAATTGTTTGGTTTTTACATTTCATTTATGGCGTGACAATATCTATATACATGTACAAACGTTACATTGACTTCAAATGAAATATTTGTTGAATGAAACAACTAGAGATTACCGTGCATACTTTTTTTTTAAAATTTATTTCCAATTTAATTATAATTAGTACAATGAAACTACAATCAGCAAAACATTCTATTTCTTCTTGTTCATATTAGGTTAATCATGATGGAGTTTGATTAATAATTAGTTTGATTGTGACCTGTGGAAATGGCTTATGTAAGTTTATGTTTTATTGCTAATTATGTTACTACTACCTTCGTTAGCTATGTCAATCTCCATACTTTTTTATATTATATTTTAAAGAATTATCTTTACATTCAATCGCGAGTTGTCCTTTTGAATGTTTTTAAGTCTGAGTTTCCAAAAGTATTTTTTTCTTGCATCAAAATGTTTTTAACTATTTTTAAAAGAATTTTGTCATTCTAGATAATATTAATGATACTAGCTTAAAAAATTGAATATTTTAAAGAATCACACTAGTTATAACATTTTGATAAATCACTATCATTGTACTTATCTTGCTTGATTGTTACCCAAAATATTATGAATATCTCATATGTTTTTATATTAGATTCGGAGTTTTTATTTACTTTTAGATATACATACTGTGCAAATGTTTCAAAATTTCGGACATTAAAACATTAAAAGCATTATATAATACAAGCAACAGGGCCATATTACTTAATCTATTGATTTCAGTCTTGTATAAGCACAACGAAATATTGTTTCAAACATTTTTATTAATATACACCATTTTTGCGATTTAATGGCGATTTAAGATCAATTCAAGAACACAGGCTAATCAAGCTTCGATTAGACCTCTGTAAACACCTGGAAAATAGTTTTGGGTTTCACAACCTTAGACTAGCACATGAGGAAAACAAACATGGCGAGCATGTTGGTAAAGATTTGAGTTCTGCGCAACATGTTTAAGCTTAAAAGATAAAGACCGTAAAAGATGACATTATTGCCAGTGGCGGATTCAAAAGGGGGTGGGGGGAGGCGCACCCCCCTAAAATTGTCAAAACGAAGTTAAATCATACTCCTTCTTCATTTTGGAAACTCATGGGATTTCTCTACATTAAACTAATTTCAACGGAGTAGTATGAATAAAACCAGTGTGTTCAATGGTGTAACGTACATAGAAAGTCCATTTTAGTTACGCTCTCCTTGGGTTCTAATGTGACCAGTCACCCACTTTTAAGTAATTGGTTATACTAGCTTGTGTTTTTCACGACTCTTCCATGTTTATTATGATACAAGTTGGCATCGTTACCTTTTTTAAACTTCAATTACATCGTCCCATTGAACTAGATTTTTTTAAACTGATTTATTTACAGCCATTCGAAATAAAAAAAATAAAAAAAAGTGTTTCTTATATTTCTTCAAGGCATATGGTTTTGATGGGATTTCTGCAGGTCTTAAATCTACACACCTTTAAAATTATAAATAATTTAATTACTTTTAAGTACAATCACGAGAAGAAATATCACAAAAGTCTAAATATGAAGACTACAGTTTTACCCTAGAAAATCTCTAGAATCCAGGAGCTTCGGGGGGCTTCGCCCCCTGGACCCCCAAAATATTAAAAGGAAATGTTTCTTTATATTTCTGCAAAGCAGAGGTTTTTGATAGGATTAATGCAGGTCTTAAATCTCCAAACCTTTAAAAATTGTTAACAATTGTTTTGCTTTTAAGCTTTTAAGTATACTTACAAGAAGAAATATCACAAAAGTCTAAATATAAAAACTACAATTTTACCCTACAAAATCTCTAGAATCCAGAAGCCTGGACCCCCACCAGGGCTTTGCCCTGGACCCACTGGGGGCCTCAAGGCGGCCCCCAGACTCCCTTCCTAAAACTGGCGCCCCCTCTAGCTTCAAATCCTGGATCCGCCCCTGATTGCTGATGATTTCTGTAAAACAATGGTGAACTGGGAGTGAACACTGTTTTAATTTTACCTCTATAAAATAGCTTTTAACATAACTTTTTGAAAAAATGTTTTACCGAAATAAAATATTTCAACTGGTTGATTTACATAATAATCATATTTTATGAAGATAGATATGATTAAACTGATTTTAATTTTGTTCTTCGTTTACATTATTTTACAAGACTTGTATATCGCTAGCATTGAGTTTTGTTTAGAGATCTTTTCATGTTGTCATTTCATTTTTATATTATGAAATCTTTTTTTGTTCATATGATATGAAATTTTTCATTACAATTTAATTTCTTGCAGAGTGCTTACAAGAACACTTGTCTAACAGACAAAAGTTGGATGAATTCCTCAAGCATTCTTGCAAAATATGGAAATAATTGGTGAATATTTAACCATTTTAAAATGAGTTTCTTCGATTTTCATTTAAATTGAAATGCAGATGATGAAATGGATTTAAAAGATATAAACAATTGTTCAATCAATAAAAAAATGACCGATTACTTTAATGCAGTAGAGGAATGGGTTTTGTAAATTCGTTTCATTGAATTTGTTTTGAAAACCTTCGTAGCTTAAGATCCAATTCATGACTGTACGGTTATTGGAAAAGTAGGCGGTGACTAATTAAAACAGGTGTTATTTGCCTGGAGTGACCAGGGTCCGTCGAGGTGCTAATTGCTATACACAGTGACATACACAGAACGTAAAAAAATATTGAAAATATACTAGTTGTATATAAATCCATTGGTTAAAAACTCGATTACAAATAAATAAAATTCATTTTATCTGAATATTTTTCTTGATTTGACCTATAATTCATTTGAGGAAAAACTACAATAACAATTTTAGTCCTTTAAACTGGCATCACTATGTAGAACTCTTAAAAAATAAATTTTTTATGTTATATTATCTCTGAAGTTTTATAACTAGCTGATATTATATAAAATTCATGTAATGTAATTCTGTCAGAGTCTGGACAAATTGTCCATTATTCTCGCGGTTAAATGGGTGAACTTTAAACTGACAAGATTTCCATCCCTTTTTAAACTTTATCATTCTAAACTATTTGATGTTTCTTTCAGTGATTGCTCCTACGGTATTTACAACCTGGTATAATAATGTCTGTTGGTTAAACATTTTGTTCAAGTCAACGAGAACGCATGGTCGACATTCTTCGAGGAAACTCGGGCCAGTTTTTATGTTGTGAAATAATAGCTTGTACTGTTTCTACAGAAACGTACGTTTCCTTTTTTCTCTGGACCATTCTAACTCATCATAAGCATTAAATTCCATCTTATTCATTTCCAAAAACTGTAATACATGTAAATTTCTCTTCGTGATGCGATCATGCAGTGTTAAAGTACCAATTTATTTCCAATTGGATGTTCATATATTCAATTGCAAAGAAATAAAGAAAAAAACCTACAAAATATTTGCCCTATTTTGCGGTAGATAAAAAGGGGATGATGCTCATAAGTTAATGAAACCCTTAATTGCTTTCAACACACCCGGTCTCAGTGTAGAGCTGACACGCTTGGCCAAATCTGTCGATCAGGCTATTGTTTCTTGCGCTAGTTATTGATCTCAATCCAGGTGAATTTTAGGGGAGGTGGCTTAAAACTGGGTCTTTAAGCAGACATATCTCATTTATAAGGATCTAGTCTAATTATTTGTTTGTTATTCCCCCCCCCCCCCCCCGCAAACGAAGTTTTGGGGGTATATAAGAATCACCTTGTCCGCCCGTCCGTCCGTCCTTCTGTCGGTCTGTCTGTGCAAAATTTGTGTCCGGTCCATATCTTTCTTATGGAGAAACATTGGAAGTTCTTACTTCACACAGAGATTGCTTATAACTAGAGGGAGTGTCATGATCTTAACCCAAGGTCATTTGGGCAAGGCCATGGTCACTGGCAGGAAAAGTGCAAATTTCGTGTCCGGTCCATATCTTTCTTATGGAGAAACATTGGCAGTTCTTACTTCACACAAAGATTACTTATGATTTAGGATGTGTCATGACCTTGACCCAAGGTCATTCGGGCAAGGTAAAGGTCACTGGCAGGAAAAGTGCAAAATTTGTGTCCGGTCCATATCTTTCTTATGGAGAAACATTAGAAGTTCTTACTTCAGACAAGGAATAAATAAGACCTGAGGGCGTGTCAAGACCTTGATCCAAGGTCATTTGGGCTAGGTTAAGGTGACTGACAGGAAAAGTCCACAATTTATTTCCGGTTTATATCTTTTTATGCAGAAACATTAGAAGTATTTATTTCACACAAAGAATGCTTATAACCTAAAGATTTGTCATTACTTTGAGCCAAGGTCATTTGGGCAAGGCCAAGGTCATTGTTTAAAAAATACTTTTAAATTCCTGTCTGTGTTTTGTCTTGTATTTATGGAAATGATTAGAAGGAAAAATTTGACACAAAACTTGCTTGTGTCACGCCACAAAAAATTGTTAGATTATCATCCTCGACCGCCCCTCTGAAAATGGCCCGTCCCGATGTATTTTTTTTTTAAATTGTGTGGAAAAAAAATTTCGGAAAAAAATTCGGGCTCGGTATACAAAATATTCAAAACATTTAATGGCTGCTTGACATGTGGATTATCGTTTGTTTCCAGTCATATTTGTTATCATAAGGATGCAAATATTTTCATGCATTAACAGTTATTTGAGATAAAATGAATTAAAAGAATAGAAATTGGTTTGTGTACTCATCCCAGATAGCATGCATACATTGGGCCAACGTTGGGTAATGGTTGGTCCGTTGGCGTTGGGTAAGCAACGTTGGCCCAATGTTAGACCAATGTTGGATAATGGTTGGCCCGTTGGTGTTGGATACACAACATTGGCCTAATGTTGGGCCAATGTCCACCTGACACATTCCCATTCGATTGCCGAAGTTAGTTGGTAACACAACATTGGGCCAACGTTAAGCCAATGTTGTAAAATTTTACCATATTTTAGTCGAGACCATGACACTGGGCCAACATTGATCCAACGTGTGTCAATTACTGTTTTTTAAATAATTATTTAAAAGATTTTTGTCGATTACATATCCCAGCGGGCATTTCAACGTTGAAACAACGTTGTTTCAACGTCAGGCATCAACGTTGAATCAACGTTGAAATAAGGTTGCATATGAAAGTTGAGGCAACGTTGAAAATGTAACGTTGTTTCAACGTCATAATTCAACATTGATTCAACGTAGAAATGGTGTTAAAATTTGGTTTAAAATATGTAAATATGACGTTGAAAAAAAAGTTAAAATTAAGTGATTTTTTCCATAAATTGTTGCTTATAAACATATTTTTTATCATGTTGTGCTGTTTTATGTGTTTTGACACTTTATTAAAAAAAATAAGATCCAAATGTAAAAAGTCGCCTTTCATTTAAATCCTAGTAATATACGAGTACATCCTTCGCTAAACAGCTTGTGTATAGAGTCCTCGTTAAAAAGTTGAGCTTGGCATTTCATAATGTTTTACATAGGGTGGTAGGAAAATGAACACAAAGAAACCACGCGCACAGATGCCAAATGGTAGCCATGCTTGTTTTCCATGATATGGAACAAAGGATGTCAACACAAAAACGTAGAATCCACAATAATCAGTTCATCATTTGTACTCTGCAGACTGTTCTAAAACAAATAACTCCCAAGATACTCCAAAGTTAAATATAAAATAGTCACAATATTCTAAAAGCTAAAATCTCGGAATTTTACTGTACATCAAATCCGTGTAGTGATAGCACGAGGTGTACCTAAGAACTGAATTTCTTTGTTCACCACTAGCGTCTTTAGCGGTCAAGCTGACATAAAGCAGCCTGGTAAATTGCATAACTCCCAAGATCAGCAGTGCTTGCATTAGTGATAGGTATCACTGACCTAGTTAATGCAATTAGCCACTTGCTGTACGCAGAGCTCAATCTCAAATTTCTTGTATCAAACAAATCTTTTGTTTTAAAATGTAACGTGAAAATTTAACATTTATGGTTTTTTTTAAAAAATCATTGTTATTGAAATTGAATAATACAACAGTATAATAATTTTATTCGAAATCAATTGATTTAGAAATAAATTCAAATTAACATTAATATTTGTAGAACACATTATGTAATGCTTCCACAATTGACAAAATATAAGTAAAAGCTAAATGAAAAAAAAATGAAGTTTCAAATTTGAAAATATGCATGTGTTCAGTTTCATTTATTAAAAATACGTTGAAAAATGGTTGATGTCTTCAACGTTGAAAATAGGTTGGGTCTTCAACGTGGAATCAACGTTGAGATATGGTTTGGGTTTCAACGTTGAAACCTCAACGTTGAATCAACGTTGAATAATGGTTGATCAACGTTGCAACTTGATTTCAACCATTTCTCAACGTTGAAACAACGTTGCGTGCCCACTGGGTATATTGCAGGTTATTCATTTATATAGACAGAACATTCAAACATTTGATATGTATAATAGAATTTCCAAAAATTGGGATGTTTAATTAATTTTAAACCTAACTATATTATTAACGGCAATATCATCAAAGAAAACATGTGAAAATATACAGTTTTTTTTATCATCAACGAAAAGATGTGAAAATAAACAAGTTAAATTTAAAATTGTATGTAAAACGCCGAAAACAAAACAA
Source organism: Magallana hongkongensis (assembly GCA_016163765.1). Classification (NCBI taxonomy): domain Eukaryota; kingdom Metazoa; phylum Mollusca; class Bivalvia; order Ostreida; family Ostreidae; genus Magallana; species Magallana hongkongensis. The sequence goes on along the minus strand of WFKH01003881.1, from coordinate 9,955,024 downwards.
ATAGATTCTGCAAAATAATATTCCGTTGCATAATTGTTCTAAAGTGTAGAATTTTATGAAGCCGATCCAGAGATAAGAGCACATTCATTGACCTAGCATTTAGGACAGAGTTTTCACAGCGTGAGACTGGCCAGTTTCCATGGTTATTGTGATATCTGATCTGCTGGGATGGCCAAATCTGCTCACACTTAGCAGGTTTAGCAAACAAAGAGACTCGTGATATTTGCTGTTTTCATTTTAAGAGAGGATGTTACAGTCACAGCCCAGCAAATAAAACAGAAATGTAAGTATTTATCTCAAGTTATTGTATATTTTAATTGATTTTGTGTATTTTAATCCCAGGTCTCTCTTCTATATTAAATGCTTGTACTTTTATTTACAGGGAATATTAAGGCCTACAACTTTCTACTGACTCTGAGGAGTGCTGTTCATGGTTAGCGTGTTGTACAATTGACTGTGAAGAAAAAGGATCAAAAAAGGAACAATAAATTTCAAACAATGAAAAATCGATATAAACGAAGTGGAATGGACACAGACATTAAATATTTGGAACTAAGTTTTAAAGTGTGGATATAGATTAACCCTGTTAAAACACATTGTCGGCCGTTATTTTATTCTAAGGATGTTTATCATGGTTTGTGTATTCTAAATTCAAAATAAATTCATATTTTGTTAAATATCTTGTTGCAGTTGTATTGTTTATTGACCAAACGTTACGCCAATGTCAAACTAATGTTGGGTCAACGTTGAACCAACATAAGGCCAACGTTGACCCAACATTGGACCAACGTTGGTCATACGTATCATATGTTGGCCCACTGTTGGCCCAATATCAGAAGATGACATATGCGACATTGTGCCAACGTTGGCCCAACATGTGGGGCCAACAGTGGGCCGATGAGCAAAATTGCATTGGACCAACGTCATTTGCCAACGTTGGTCCAATGTAACTGGTAACGTTGGCCCGACATTGGCCCAACGTAAGCTTGCTATCTGGGATGTTAGCATTAAAATGAATAGAGCAGTTGCTATTGATAGAACATGGACGGTTAGCATCCATCATTTAGCATCCATCATTTTCTATAACAGAAAAATACTTAAGTTATTATTTTTTTCTAAGCTGGGGGTATTATTTGTGAGTTTGATCACAGTACCTCTAGTTTTGTGTTGCTTTTTAGCTCACATTAGACAAAGATTCAAGTTTGTTCAAATGAAGGGCCACGCCTTCTTTAAAAGGGGAGATAATTTAGAATTATTGAATTTCTTATTTTTTTTAATTTTTTTTTTTTTTGTAGTTTTTAAAGATCTTCCTCTCAAAAACCATTTTGCCAGTAAACCTGACACTTATGTGGAAGCATCCTCATGTATTTTAGATTCAAGTGTGTTCAAAACCTGATCCCCGGGGATAGGTTGGGCCGTACATAGGAGTATATTGTGAAAAATCTTTAAATATATTTTTCTCTAAACCAATTGGCCAGAAAAGCTGGAACTAGTGTGAAAGCATCCTCAGGTAATATAAAGTTTGTAAAAATTATGATCCCAGGGGGTAGGGTCGGGCCACAGTGGGTGAAGGGGGGCGAATTTTAAGATAGGATTATATAGAGAGAAATCTTTTAAAACTCGTTTCCTGGAAGACCATTTAGCTAGAAAACCTGTTTGAAAGCACAGATTTTGCAGATTTAAGTTTGTTCAAATAACAATTCCCTGGAGATTTTTATATGGAACAGAGAAAAATCTTCTCACAACAACAACAAGAGGCCCATGGGCCACATCGCTCACCTGAGCAACAACAGACATAATAAAATCAGCTTTATGGAGTCATATACAAAATATCTGAACAATGTCGTATAATAGATCCTGTATAAAAAAAAATTCCTCTGCATATTCTTATGTTTATCATTGAGCCCCTTTGTAACAGGGTGATTTTACAGTCATATCATATTGAGCATTGCAGATCTCGAGAAGATGATCAGACTTAAACAACTGTTTATATATGGATTATAAACCTACATCAAACTTTGAACCCCTTGTGAGGTCTAAGAATTGTCCAGGGGCCAGAGTCTAAACAATTTTAAAGAATCAACAATATGTCAAAATGCTTGCATATAAGTAAAACCATATATAAAAACATTTGAGTTTTTGTGAACAATTTAAATGTTTTCCTTTGTAAAATTGGACCCCCCCCCCCCGCCATGTGGCCCAACCCTACTCCTGAAAAATCATTATCCCTGGGGGTAGGGTGGGGCCACAATTGGAAGGGGGGGTGCCAAATTTTTACATAGGAATATATAGGGAAAAATCTTCTAAAACAAAAATTGTCTAGAAGAGCCCTAACTTTAGTCAGTTCAGTTTTCAAATAGTCTAGATTAAAATTTGTCAAAGTCATATTCGAACAATTTAAATCTTCCCTACCTGAGGATGCTTCCACACAAGTTGCAGTTTTTCTGCCCAATCGGTCTCTGAGAAGAAGATTTTTTAAAGATTTTTCTCTATATATTCAAATGAGAAAATTCGACCCCCCTCCCCCACTGTGGCCCCACCCTACCCCTTGGGATCATGATTTTATCCAACTTGAATCTACTCTAACCGAGCTTTCACACAAGTTAAAGCTTTTCTGGCTGATTAGTTTCAGAGAAGAAGATTTTTAAAGATTTACTCTATATATTCCTATGTAAAAATTCGACCCCCCATTGTGGCCCCACCCTACCCCTGGGGATCATG
>WFKH01003881.1:9934441-9952203 GCA_016163765.1 Magallana hongkongensis | reverse complement strand
TTGAGAAGAAGATTTTTGAAAAATACCAACAAATTTTCAATGATTTTTAATTATCTCCTCTTGAAAGAGGGCGTGGCCCTTCATTTTTACAAACTTGAATCCCCTTAACCTTAGGATGCTTTGTGCCAAGCTTGGTTCAAATCGGCCCAGTGGTTCTTGAGAAGAAGATGAATATGTGAAAAGTTTACAACGACAACGCCGACGCCAACGCCGATGCCAACGCCAACGCCAACGACGACAGACAACGGACAAATTGTGATCAGAAAAGCTCACTTGAGCTTTCAGCTCAGGTGAGCTAAAAAGGGGCTTGATATTTAACATACACATATGTTGATAAAAGAGGACGATTTTGTTTTACCTTTGAGCAAGATCTACTGCACTAATTTGTCAAGATATTTTAAATTTGATACTGCAATGCTGATTAAATGAAAGTTATAGCTATTGTTGCTCAGGTGATCAATATGGCCCCTGTACCTCTTGGTCTGGGGTTTATTCTTTGTTTAATGTTTTCATTCCCAATTAATTTGTCGATCCAGTCGTTAGAAACATGAGGTATGGCGACACAGAGTATTACCCTAGACTAGACACTACCTAGAAGTGTAGGTCTTCTTTGTGATTTTGCCCGATAAAATCTCTTGTAACTAATATGCATCAACAACTTGATCTTTGGCAAATGTATAAGGTTTCACCAAATATCCAAGGCTTTAATAATTAGGATCTATTAATAATATACTTTGATAAAGTATTCATATCAGTATTTAACTTGATGACATTTAATATTTGTTAATAATGAGAATTGTTTGCAAAAAATGTCATAGAAAATAAGATTAGTAACTCAAAAATATGAATGCAAGTAAAACTAAATGCCTCACATCTCTTGTAAATTCTTGGTTTTTGGCATGCATTTTATTTTAAAATTGGACTATTATATCAAAATAGAAATGTCCTTCTTACTTGAAACACCAAACTCAAAATCGGCTGGAGAAATAGATAGACTGAAGCTTTAAAGGCAGACGACTTGATGTCTATTTTTGCCAGAAATATTCTTTCATTAGTTAAGCAATCATGTCTTCAGCTCAGGATTGTCTTGGTTGGCATGTTAAATGATGTATCAGCATCATGTCCCCATCTGTTTAGGGGAACTAAACCTAGGTGTGAAACTTAGAGGTTTTTAAAAAGAGGAATTGTGTTAAAGGCCCAGCTACTCGGTTGAGTGTTAACTCTTTGTTTATTTATCGTGTGCTATAAGCAGATGTCTGTAGAAACCTGATTTTTGCTTAACCGTTATCTCCTAGGACCGAGATACTGCAGTCTGAAACCAAATCTGAAACCCTCAAGCAGAATATGTGCGTGTTCAAAACTTTGTTAATGTTTTTGTAATGAGTGAGTTTTGATAAAAGTATGCCCTAACGAGTATAAAACTTTTTTTCTTTTCACAGTGAGCTCTGGGGTGATTCCCTCGGCACTGACTGCACATCTAGCAGTAGCGGCATCTAGTAAAAAAGTGCAGAATTTACCCTGTTTGTATATTTTGAAGCTTAATTGCTGTTTGACATTTAGTGGGGTTGTTCTAGAGGAGGAAATCGGTGATCTATCCTTGGAATTTTCTACTAAAATAACATCAGCCGATTGCTGTGATATATATTGATCGTTTGATTGGTAGGTCACATACATCAGCCAGATCTTGCTGTTGATCTTCACAATGTTGGGTTGGATACCAGGCGCAAGCATAATTGTCCATCGTACTTGTATCATTTGTAAGAGCGACTTTAAATTGAACTTCCTTTTGAGAATCAAAAATTCCTCTAATTTACAAACAAATTAAAGAAGAAAAGACAAGAAAATAAACTTTCCCTTTCAAGTTTTAAATATAACTTTTGAGGAACGTGCGAAGCAATGTCATCTAAAGAGCATATTTGCTATGGTTGACTGACTAAGAGTGCAAATTTCAACTCACCATGGTTACCCTTAAAACGCAATTGGGAATACATGACGCTTTGTTTTCCTTTAAAACTCTGCATTAATATCCCATGGGATTGTAAGTTTAGTAGAATGCAAGGTTTTCCGATGTTAAATTTTGATAGAGAGGTTGAGCGTTGTCTTATAACATTTCATTAGGAATTCTAATGACTTTATGCACGTATTTAATATTTAACCCAATTTGTTTTTCTTTAGAATGCATTTAATTTTCAATGGTTTTATATTACATGCTTTTCGCGTCTATTTTTTTTTTCAATTTTAAGGAGAATTGTTTGAACCAGATTAAGCTTAAACGGAATCACAAATAAAAGGAACTGAAATACTTGTAACTTTAACTTTATCACTATTAGGTATACCGGTAAACTGTATTTATCCTTATTTCAGAAGAGAAAATTTAGAATTCCTAAAATGTCACCGAGAAGTAAAATTAAGAATAATACCTTTTATAATAAATTTTATTCACATTCGTGTAATCAGAACACCAGAAAAGACATTATAAGCGTTATGGTCATGCAGTTCCGCTGCCTGTGTGTTGTAGTTTTGAATCCATATTTTGTCGCCCTTTTCAAGGAGAAGTTGCAGGATTTGTGCAGCGAGTGGATATGTTCCTGATGCAGAGTACAATATAGCCAGGGCCTTACCATTCTTCATGATATTAAGGTGGACAGAATTGCTTGGGCGGCTCATGAGGCTACAGGAGATGGTGTAGATACCTTTATAGGGTGCGGTAAATATTCCCGTGGACGGTACATAGGCTTCACCTACATTGGTCAGCACTGTGTCATACTTAACAACCTCTTTGCCACCAGCTTTTGTATGTTTGGACAAAAGAGCAGTGAAAGCAACAGCTTGATCCTTTTCTTATGAAAGAGACATGAACAGTTTCTAATAATGTTGTGATATTTGTAAGTTTATTGACATTTTTATATATAAAAATATCCGTAAATAAACAATTATCTTAACTGGCATAGTCCCTTACCCTGGCCTAGATCGTGTATAGTTTGCACAGTGTGTACATCTAAAATTGAAGGAACTATTTTATTATAAACTTCCTGTTTTGATATTTGATAGTATTAAAGAAATGGCAAACATAATTTTCATATTGTTCCATTACATTTAGGTATTGGCCACTTCTGTACTAGTCATCATATCTTGATTGTTGTTGGAACCTGTTAACTTGTTGTCTTTTATAAATTATATTACTATTCATAATTCTTTGGTATATTTTTTTTCTGCAACGGAATGTGGAAATTACAGCCAAAGTTACAGGCAGTAAGACTATCCAACAAGTTATGCAACTCCCTTTATTAAAATCATTTCGAAATATCTACTACTTATTTTTACTTAATTGGTTGTCAAAAAAAAAACCCCCACAAAAACACCCTCCCAAAACAAAACACGAAAAACACGAGAAACAAGATACAACAGCGATAGATTGATGTTATAGTCTTATCATAATGAATATACATATACTTACATACGCCACCTGTACAGCCCAGAAACAGACTCAATGAAATCCAAAATACGACCATGGCAATTCCAATCTTAACTGTTCGAAATAACATAATTCACATGATCTATTTTAAACATCTTCATAACTATTATCATCCTATTATTATAATAATTATTATTATTATAAAATAAACTTTTTACCATTTAAGACTGCAAAATATAAATTCCTAATATCGATCGAATGTCCGTGCAGTGCTTTATTTATAGAAACGGACATGCAATGTATTTAAATTTGATTTTAATAATAATGGGCGGTGTGAGTTTATTCTGTCATGTAGATACAATTGATTTTTAATTTTTCGTATAAAAGCATTTTTTTTTCTATTTTGAAGATAACAACATATTATTCATTTACAATTTTTTTTAAAGAAGAGAAGAAACTTTTTCGAATACACTAGCACATGTTGTAATAATAAAATGAAAATCAACGATGAAAAAGCGAATTCCTCCAGAAATATTTTCAATTCAAATTCTGTTCTTTCTTAAGCCAAAAATTGTGATAGGAAAATTCAATTCTGCACACAATTCAAATTTAGATAGTAGAAGCAGTACTTTATTTTATTAAAGGCCCGATAAGTAGGGATTTGTGATTGTTGTTTATCTTTATGATTCGTTTATATTTCAAACTTAAATATAACACACAGCTACTTGAGGACCGGGCTGACCTGAGGATTAAAGACCCAGGATCTATACTTGGTGGTGAAGGGTTGGAAGGGGGTTCAGTCCTGTACTTAAGCACCCATAACATAACATATTATTATATGATTGATTAATGCCTAGCTCTCTGACTGGCTAATATTCAACATTCTAGAAAAAATAAAAAGTTTTACAGTACCTCTGTGTCTTTTTTCTATGTAATTTTACGACGAACAAACACGCTATTTTATCTAACCGTGGAATAGTTTCTGTGATATTTGCCCATGGTGAATAGTCATCAAAACTTTTCACCGACAGCATTTGAATTCCCTTAATCTTAGTACGCCTCTGGTCTTATTCGAGTCGTTACGTTAAATGATTTATCCAATAACTCTAATTCCAATAACTCTAATTTGTTTACCATGAACAACTTATCACTGACAACATTTTATTTTTTTTCTACATTGGAGCAAAAATAGATCGGGAATTTCCCAAATGTTATGTTGGTTATCATTATTCCTGTCGTCCAATGAAATTTCGCGTTTTTCAATGTGTTTGGAAATGGCTTCAAATAAAGATGATGAAGTTTTCCTTTTTTGCTAATTGATAACACTTAATTTGATATGTCTGTATCATCTTGTCATTACATCATATAATCCATACAATTGTATTGTGTTGTACAATACACCTGGAGAGCGTTTTACAAAAGAACTTTCGATTTACGACCAAATTAACTTCATGTAATATATTTTAATCACAAACTATTCAATGTTTCAATTTAATGCCATTAAATGTATTTATAGAAATCAAAATACTTGTAAATTAATATAAATTTTGTTTATCAAAGAGCATTCCAATGAGACTAAAAATATTTACGATTTTTTCTTAAGTTCCTTTGTAAAACGCAGCCCAGAGCTCTTGTGTATGTAGTTTGAGCCACTTTTATACAAAATGTATGTGAGTTTCCTATTTTGGTATTGTTAAATAGCATATTTACTTTGAAATGTGGAGATCTCGCAAGCTTTAACAACTGTGAAATTGAGATGGGCATGCTGATGCTTTTAGAATTGATCCTTCATGGACGAATATCCTAGCAAAATACCCCAAATCAAGTCTTCCGAAAAAACTTGATAAAGGAACCGTGGAAGCCTAAATTGTCTTTTTGATGAGTTTGACAAAAATTTGCAAGAATACGAAGTGAAAATGACCATTCCACAACAATGTTCAGCGCATCCATCCATGGATAAAATACACTCGATGGGTTTTACTACAAATTCATAGGAAAAAATGGAGACTTATAAATAAATTGGTATAATGATCCAGAAGTGTGGGAAAGCGGAATCTTGTAATTCTAATTCTATAATTATAGGAGTAATAAATAAAACAGATATCCTCTACAGTGTGACAATGTTTGTTAAAACCATCACTATCACAGTACAAGGGACCAACTACAGGATATGTAATATTTAGAGTACGAGTTCTCCGTTGTAGGAGCAATACAGAGCAGGAAGAGGCGAGAGCGAGCGACAGATCGAGCCGAGCCCCGCCCTGTCTACTACAATAGGGAACGAGTATTCTAAATGACTTGTGACATGACAGTTCAGCTATTTTTAGATTTCGAAGATTATGCAAATGAGTGATTTTTATAACAAATAAGATATTGAAGTGATAAGTATTATCAATATGAAAACAAAGTTAAAGGTTAATTTGAAAAAATGACCATTCCGTTAACAATATTTTTCGCGCGAGCGCGAAATGTGTTAAAGATAGATCATCAAGTACATTTGGCCGGTAAACACAGCGATGGACTCTGAGCTAATGGATGTTGATTTTCTTGAGGCAAACTGGTACAATGATATTGACGATCTAACTCTTTCTAAAATATGCGAAACTTTAGAGAATGAAAATTTGGCATTGAAGGGAATGTATGATTTGTCTCTGAATTTAAATGAAGATGGCTACGTCGATTTTTGTATAGGTATGGACACTGGTCGTCAAATCCGAGATGCAACCTGTTGAAATATCTACGCGCTTTAGAACACCTGTTACAGAGGACGAGGTGAAAAATTTCGTGTCGAATCGGGATAATTCAAACCAAAAAAGCAACATGAAATGGTCGTCAATGTATTCGAGAAATAGCAAGAGAAACGGGCGGAAAATATTCTCGAACTTCACGTTATTGATTCTCAAACAATGGCTAACTGCCTAGAGTGGTTCGTGGTGGAAATGAGAAAAAAAGAAGGAACGTGGTATCCGCCGAAATCGGTATATATTATTTATGTGGCCTGCTAAGGCATATACGCGACAAAGGAATATACTATAAGAATGTTTTGGATGAGAACAACACAGAATTCGCCGGATTTCGAAAGGTAGCCGATGCTCAAATAAGAAGTCTCATTGATAAAGGACTTGGCTGATCCAATTCTTCCGCATCAGGAAGAGAAATTATGGGAAAAGGGAGTCTTTGGACAAGAAAACGGAGAGCTATTGCAGCTAACAATTTTTTATGCTAGCAAATTATTCGGCCTCCGAGGATATGACAAGCATCATAATTTGACAGCTGAACAAATTAAATAAAGTGCATGGGACGCTCTTCCAACATTTAAAAAGGGGGATTAGGCCAGTTAAATGTTTAGAACAAAACCTGATAAGATAAGATCCTGGTAAGGTGAAATGAGCACTCTCTCTCTCTCTCTCTCTCTCTCTCTCTCTCTCTCTCTCTCTCTCTGCATACGTTGGCTAAATTTGGCTTGTGTTTGTTTCAACTGAATTTCATTTTTTTTTATATAAGGAAGAGATGTATTTGATTTATTTGATGTTTATCAAAAAGCAATTGGAGAAGGGTCATTCTATCGGCGTCCAATGCCACCAACGGGAGATGTGAAAATCCGTTATTCAAATAAAAACGTCAGCATAAATAAACTGAAGAATTTTATGAACGTAATTGCAGAAAAGGGTGGACTACCTAGAAATTTTATGAATCACAGCGGGAAACGTACGTGTGCGACTCAGATATATATTTCGGGAGATCCAGAACAAGATATTATGAAAAGAACCGGACATCGTTCTGAAGCTGTCGGAAAGTACAAAGACTGCACTTCCTCGATGTTTAAAAGATATCTCAACTTATTGATCCACCAAGAAGATCGGTGAAAAGGTCGTTGGAATCTGAAAAGAACGAGCCGTCCAAGCACTTCCACGATGAAGACCTGCCTGGTGACAGCGAACCCCCATGCAAAGAAATTAAAAACGAATGCTGGACCATAAAGCGAGACCCTCTCAAGGATATTAATTCTTTGCCAACAGTGTTTTAACATGTGTAACTTTACATTCTCTTGGGAGTGACAACTGCATAAAGCAGATGGCTATTATTTGTTTTGATTTTTTTTGGTGTCAGTTTTATGATAAAAAAATCTAGTAATTTCTGATTTGTTTCTTTTTAGAAATAAAATGGATTTTACCTGAGTATTATTTATTTTAGTTATTATATAGTTTTGGTCATTTGCATAAGGACAGCCTACTGAAAATTGTTCTGTTATTTAGTTATTGTACAGACAACTTGAAAGGAAAACATCGCCGGTCATGTCACAATAAAAAATAAACATTCCTCAATACTTAAACAAATTCTGGACAAAATTTTGACCTTGCAAATTGATAAACTTGAGGGTAGTAGGGAAGCTGATTCGCAAGGTTCCACTTGAATAGCATCAGTTGTTCACCCAATTATAACCGAAGATGAAAAAGTTGTGAAAACTTTGGACATCACTGATAATGTCCGTGAATTTCAAAGATTAGAAAATAGAAATTGAAATATGACTGCTTCTATAAAGGACAAGCAAAGGACATAAATCGCATTAACAATAATACCGCCCATGTTGTTAAGAAATTTACGAGAGTGTCGAGAACTGTAGCTATCAATTGGAAAAGAGACTAATGAATAAAATGAAAGGTTTTTTTCAAGATACAACAACAATTAAGTTTATGATGAGAAACAATTTTTCTTCCTCTAAAGGCAAGTTTAAGGAGAGAGAGTCTTTAAAAATATAAAATGCTATTTCTAAGATAAAAGCAAGAAAAGCGTCTGGTTTAGACAATATTTCTAACAACATGATCAAGAATGGTCAAACTTGCTTTCACAAAATATTTTACAGCTGTCTTATTATTAGCCACTATCCTAAATCATGGTTATTAGGCTAGATTAAAATTAAAGACATTTGCGATCCAAATAACTACAAGGGTATAACAGTGGCAAATGTGTTTCGCAAAACATCATTTTTAGTGAATGCCAAATAGTTTTCACTCGCAAAGCAAGAGCATCTGATCATAAGTTTATTCTTTAAACTAAAATTGATAAATACTGTAAAACCAAAGAAGGTCCAGTGTTTTGACTTTCGAAAAGCATTCGACACTGTTATCCATTCAGTAATCAAAATTAAACTTCTTAAAACCGGAGGTGGAACAAAGTTTTATGAGGTTATTAAAAGCATGTATGCATCAAGCAAATCGTGTGTCCGTCTTGATAATAATAGCAAAATGTATCTACAAATACAAATGTGTGCAAAGCAGACTGATTATCTCAGTTAAAATTTATTTAAGAAAAGGTATTTATCAGTGACCTGCCAGAATATCTAATCATCTCCCGATCGTGTTATTTTTAACGTTTCATTGTTTGATGTATACCGATGACATTGTTTGGTCCCAGTCAGTTAGTACTACATTTGATGCAAATATAGATAAAGCAATAATTTAAAAATAAAAACCTAATTTAAATCGAAACCCAATCATTGAAGCGTCATGTTTCATGAGCCAAAACGAAATATGTAATTACTTACACTTTCAGGAAAAACTGGTGTAGTTTGTTTCTCTGAAATTCATCTAATGGGTGTTTAATATATACAGTCTCTTGCATATGGTGCAAAATGACAGAGTTGTTGAGATATGTTTGCATGACACTTAGATGTTGGAAATTGTTATTAATGAAACTAGTCACAGTATTTACAGATAGTAAATCGCTTAACAACAAACCATTGCCAGCTTTGAAATGGACAGAATGATATATTTTTCTGCGATAGCAGTGCAGACAAATTAACCCACTCCTGACAACAATACATGCAAACTTGATTATCTTTCGAAAAAGTCAAATACTCATGTGAGAATATAAGTGAAAGTTACAATAATCACAAAGATTGATAAGGCCAATTCAGCACCATCCTACAAAGTCACCCCGCGTCGGGGTTGATAATCGCTAGTTAATACCATAACCATTTGTACTTAACGAAAAATAATGATATGATATAATTGTTTAGAATTGCAAGCTTTCATATCGAAAGATATATGTGATTATTGATAACTTTTACCTCTTTTCTTACATGAGTATTTGACTTTTTAGCTCACCTGAACCGAAGGTTCAAGTGAGCTTTTTTGATCGCCTGATGTCCGTCGTCCGTCCGTCTGTCTGTCTGTGCGTCTGTCCGTCCGTCTGTCTGTAAACCTTTCACATTTTAACTTCTTCTCTAAAACTACTGGGCCAAATTTAACCAAACTTGATACAAAGCATTCTTATGGGAAGGGGATTCTAAATTGTTAAAATAAAGGGCTAAACCCTTTTAAAAAGGGAGATAATTGCGAAACAGTGAGTATAGGGTGTGTGTTTTTAAAAATGTTCTTCTCAAGAACCACTGCACCAGAAATGCCAATATTTACACAATAGCTTGTATGTATAATGAAGATTCTAAATTGTAAAAATCGTGACCCCACGCGGGGTTTAAAGATTAACATAGAAATAAATAGGAAAAACCTTTTATATATAGTGAAGATTCTAAATTGTAAAAATCATGACCATGGACCAAAACTGAGGCCCCAGGCGGGGTTCAAAGTTAAACATAAAAATAAATAGGAAAAATGTTTTAAAAACTTCTTCTCAAGAACCACTGCACCAGATATGCCAATGTTTACTTAATACCTTGTATATATAGTGAAAATTCTGAATTATAAAAAGCATGACCCTAAGACCAAAACTGGGGCTCCAGGCAGGGTTCAAAGTTGAACATAGAAATATATAGGAAAAATGTTTAAAAATCTTCTTCTCGAGAACAACTGCACCAGAAATCCCAATATTTACATTAAAGCTTGTATATATAGTGAAGATTCTAAATTATAAAAATCATGACCCTAAGACCAAAACTTGGGCCTAGGCGGGGTTCAAAGTTTAACATAAAAATAAATAGGAAAAATGTTTAAAAATCTTCTTCTCGAGAACCACTGCACCAGAAATCCCAATATTTACATAAAAGCTTGTATATATAGTGAAGATTCTTAATTGTAAAAATCATGACCCTTGGAACAAAACTAGGGCCCCGGGCGGGGTTCAAATTTTAACATAGAAATAAATAGGAAAAGGTTTAAAAATCTTCTTCTCAAGAACCACTGCACCAGAAATCCCAAAATTTACATAAAAGCTTGTATATATAATGAAGATTTTAATTTGTAGAAATCGTGACCCCCGACCAAAACTGGGGCCCCAGGCGGGGTTCAAAGTGTATCATATATAGGAAAATGTTTAAAAATCTTCTCAAAAACTACAATGCAACAGTTTGGGATATTACTATGTATACATCCTTGGCTATTGTAGATTATAAATTGTTAAAATTGTGACCCTCGGACTATTACTGGGGCACCAAGATGGGCTCAAAGTTTAACATAGAAATATATAGGAAACATGTTTAAAAATCGTCTTCTCGAGAACTACAATGTTACAGTTTGTGAGATTACTCTGCAAGGATCCTTATATAGTGAAAATTCTAAATTGTATAAGCCGTGACCCCCGGACAAACACTGGGGCCTGAGAAGGGGTACAAAAATTAACATAGAAGAATATAGAGAAAGTGTTTAAAAATCTTCTCCTCAAGAACTACAATGCTGCAATATATGGGATTACTACGTAAGCATCCTCAAATGTTAAAGATTCTTAATTATAAAAGCCGTGGCCCTCAATCTAATACTGGGGCCCCAGAAGGGGTTCAAAGTTTAACATAGAAATAAATATGGAAAATGTTTAAAAACTTTCTTCTCAAGAACTACAATTCTACAGTTTGTGAGATTACTATGCAATGATTCTCAAATAGTGTAGATTCTAAATTGTTAAAGCTAACCATAAACCCTGAACCTATACTGGGCCCCCAGAAAGAGGTTCAAAGTTTAAAATAGAAATAGCATATGCTACCAAATAGAATGTTACAAGGAACTGTTGTTCAGGTGAGCGATGTGGCCCATGGGCCTCTTGTTGTTCTTTTTGAAAGACAATCAATTTTGCATGTATTGCTGTCAGTTGTGGGTTTATTTGTCTGCACTGCTGTCACAAAGAAGACAATATATCATTCTGTCCATTTCAAAGCTGGCAATGGTTTGTTGTTAATCGATTTACTATTTGTAAATACTGTGATTAGTTTCATAATAACAATTTCCAACATCTAAGAGTCATGCAAACAATTCTCAACAACTCTGTCATTTGCACCAGATGCTAGAGACTGTATATATAAATCATCCATCAGATGAATTTTACAGAACAAACTACACCAGTTTTTCTTGAAAGTGTAAGTAATTATTTATTTTTTTGGCTCATGAAACATGATGCTTTCAATGATTGGTTTTGATTAAAATAAGGTTTTTACGTTTAAATTATTGCGTAACATTGCCTATATTTGCATCAAGTGAAATACTTGATGACCGGGACCACGCAAGATAAACATAATCCCTTTTGGTTATTTATTTCTAGCTATTTACATATTTCAGTGTTTTTATAACACTAATATCAAAGTTTTAACGTATAGGTCAAAACATTTCATTAATGATGCAAATGACGTACTGTTTGGGCGCAAGCGGCGTTTGCATAATTAAGCAAAATTAAAATAACGTAAACATGCCAATAATTTGATATTCATTCGTACAATGGCTAAACATTATATAAATATAAGTAATAAGGGACAATTCTTTGAATATTATGAGGTAATATTATGGTCAGGGCGTGATCAAATCTATTATAAACCCCTAGGGCTTTATTGGATTTGATCACGCTCCGACCAAAATCATCATCTAATAATACTCAAAGAATGATTCATTATTCCTGAATTTGATCGCAGTGTCACTATCAGCAAAACATTAATGTGTTCTTGTTCGTTTCAGGTTAATCATGAATGGATTTGGATTAATACTTAGTTTGATCCTGACTTGTGCAAATGGCTTATGTAAGCTGATATTTTATTGCTGATACCATAACAACTACAATTGTTTTCTATGTCAATCTTCATTCTTTCTTTAATATATACATTTTAAAGAATAATCGCTATACTTAATCGCGAATTGTACTTTTTGGTGAGTTTCCAAAAGCTGTTTCATTGCATCAACATATTTTAAAGACTTTATAGAACTTTGTCATTTAAGATAATCTTTATGTTCTATAGTTTAAAATGATAAAGAAACAGACTAAATAGTACATTTATATTGAGGTCTCTGTCATTGTACTTTTATGTATTTGCCTTTTTTCTATACCAGAAAATGTCAAGAAAAACTTGCATGTCTTAACAAAAGACTGATTCGATTTTATCATTAATTTTAGATATACATACTGTGCAAAAGTTTCAAAATTTCGTACAAGGTAGGGACAAGTTTTGATGGTTATATTCTTGTCGAAGCTTTCAATTTGATTGATGGGGATTTTCCTATATATTAGTGATAGCCAAAAATGTAAACTTATATCTACATAAGACTTAAATATCTTTTTATCTCTCCTGTTTTAAAAGTACAAATTTAGATTTAACAGATTTAGATTGTCATCAACGCTGAAATAATTGATAGTGTATAACCGACAAATCAAAGGATGAAATTGCTTTTTGTATATCTCCTTTGGAATTTACCTTCAGTACTGTATACAAGGAACTCATTGCTTCCTTTTTTTGTCATTTCGTCCTCTTTGTCAACAGGCGAGTTCAAAACAATATTTTAAATATTTTGATAACTGTGTTAAATGAAGAGAATATATATTTCTAAATGGGTCTGGGCGAATTCAAGACGAGGCAAAACCGTTTGCAAATGAAGTATGACGAAAAAAACGGTGCGAAAATATCCCTGTTTACAGTTTTTCACATAGTTAAGTAAAAAGGAAGTATAATTACGTTCATTAAAACTATCTTAAGGTATATGTTGACCTTATGTGCATTTTTTAAAAATTGTCCGTCCGAAGTGTTGATAGTTTGTGAAATAAAAAACGCAAATCAATAATCGAAAATTCATGATTAAACATCGTTTTATTATATTTACCATACCACTTATGTTTTTCATTGTTTTGGGGTTTTTTTTTTGTTTTTGATTCTGTTTTTTGATATATAACATTTCACTCTATGAGTATAACTGGGTATTTCGTTTTGAAAAAGAATATATTTGATGTAGATCGCGAAAAAAAATCTTTAGATTTGCAAAGTCTTGATTTCGATTTTAACTAGTTTATGTATTTTATAATAATTAATTTAATCAATAATCAATAAAGAAAGGGAGGAGATTAATGTAAATACTAGTATACCCTTTTGAAAGTCAAAGTTCTCTATTTGAGATAGGTCTTTTAAACCAAAAAATGAAGAAAATTGACGTATATTTTCTTAATGATTTGTTTAAAGACTGTTGGTTTGTACATTTGATGTTTATCTAATTTACAAAGGGATTCGAAACAATGTCTTACAATTTTCAAGTCATTCTTCTTTTGTACAACTAATTACAATGCAAATATATATTTAGGAAACTAACTAAGACAATTTATTTCAGTTACAATATAGCAAAAAATAGAAAAATAAAGAGCACAGTGGTAACTTACAGTCTTTATATTAACGATAAAAAATACTGATAGCAATATATAATTCAGTAACTGGAATCTATATGTGTCACGAAAAACCTCTAAACTGCCGAAAAAATAAAACATTTTGAATCATACTTTAAGGTACTTCTTTTCAAATGAAGTCAATGAGCAGTTTTTTGATTTAACCAAAAATTCATTTAAAATTAAGGTTCTTTTTTAATAATTGTTATCATTCAAACTTGTTATTTTTCATCAATTTAAGAAACCAATGTTTTATAACTTTTTTTAATATTATTCAATTATCTGAGATTATGTATAAAGAATAAAATATAAATATCAGCATAATTGAAGTTCTAATACATGCATGTTTTTATGTTTGTAAGGAATCGAAGGACCTGCTGTTGCGTTCACAGTACTTTTGTCTAAAGATACAACAGTTGGCAGTCAAGGGGTTGTAAAATATGACAGAGTACTGACCAATAAAGGCGGAGTCTATCAACCGTCGACAGGAATATTTACTGTGCCGTATGATGGCATCTACACAGTTTCCTGTAGCCTCATGAGCGACCCAAGCAATTATGTCCATGTAAACATTATGAAGAATGGCACAAAACTTTCCGTGTTGTTCTCTGCATCTGGTACACATCCTCATTCTGGACAGACTCTGCAACTCGTTCTCAAAAAAGGAGATAAAATCTGGATTCAAAACAGGAACAAACAGACCGCAAAATTCCATGATCATAGCTCATATAATCTGTTTTCAGGTGCTTTGTTAACTAAATTGTGAAATGAAAATTCATTGAACGCATTTTTTGAGATTCCTTATCAATGTCAAATTATACAATTTCATTTATGTTTATTTTTTAAAACAACAATAACAAAAATATTTCCGTCGGTTTGCATCGTTTTGGATTTATCAGAATACAAATTGTCTCCCTTACATAAATGAAATAAAGTCATTAAAGCTGAACACTACCACTTAAAACATTGTCCACCATCTATACTTATAAATTAAGGCATTTTGCCAATAAACTAAAAATGCCTGCACCAGAGTAACTGCTTAAACCTTTGGTATTTCAACACGTATGATATGATGTCCGTAAGTCAGTGGAAGTTTGCATCAAAATATATATATGCTTGCAGTGAAATAATGTTGAATGATTACGTGAAGAGTGAATTTATTTACTGAGAACTTAGAGCACACATGGAAGTCAAGATTTAACAAACGTTAAATAGTAAAAATGAGGCAATTCGTTTTTTGAATGCGCGATTTTAGTTTTGATGTATAGGACGCTTGCGAAGAACGACCTCTTGTGAGAAAATGCGATAAAACTTTCCAGAACGGGGTAACCAAGAACGCAGGTTGACTAATTAACGTCATGGCGAAAAGTGTAGATCGAGTTTTATCATGCATCGCGGGCAGATACCTAACAATTTGATGCGATTTTAGTTTTGATGGAAAGAACTTTACAGAAAGGGGTGTCCAGGAACGCGGTTTGACTAATTAAAGTGTAGGACGAGTTAACCAATTACTTTGGATGTGACAACTTTGGTTTAAAATATGCAAATAAATATGCATACACTAGCGTTTATTAATATCATACATTTTTTAACCTCGATAGATTGGTAGGAAACTTTATACATTAATTTATAAACAATGAACAGATTGTGTCCTGCGTCTACTGATATGAATAAATGATGTATTGATGTATACATAAAACGGGGAAGTTGAATGGGGAAGGTAGGCTGACCCCTTCCCCCCTCCTCTCCCCAACTGTTTTTTATTTTAAGTCTTTTATCTAAATATCTTATTTGGAACAGTGATAAAAATTATAGTACAATTTGACCTTAAGAACAAAATTAAGAGATACTACGCACTAAATACCCACTCACTGGTTTGAAATTTAAAAAAGGTTTGGTTTTTTTTATCCATCAGTTGCAGCAAAAAGAATTAAGGCCACGTACATGTATATGTCATCCATTTCAGTTTAGATTTTTCAACTGTGTCAGCTGCTCTAAATGTCCAGCAGTTGTTTCTTTATTTCAATTTTAAAGAATTGTTTAAGAAAGCAATTCAGAAAAATTGCTGACGTGGTATATACAAAAATGAACAAAATATATGGTTCAACATATTAAGCATTGTATCATATTAATATATAAAGTGTTAATTCCCGCGCTTGCTCGGGATATCATCTAATATGTCTTCTTCTTTTTTTCGCCACTATCCCTACAACTCTATATAAGCCGTATTCCTCTTAACAGTATACAGTTGTTGACTGGGGTCGAGGGCAACAGTTGATCTGTCGGACCGCTCGCAAACTGTTGCCCAAGGCCGAGACACAGTCAACAACTGTTTTGTTATACCCCTACTAATTTAATTAAATAAATCGCTGATCTCATTAAAATTTAACAAGATTTTACTTAAACACTTGATATGGAGTAAAGAATAAATTGTTCAACTGTTACCCGAGACACAGACAACAACTGTTTTGTTATACCCCTCTCTCTCTATATATATATATATATATATATGGTATCACTAATTTATCAATCATTTAATTAAAACAATAAATGATCTCGCTAAAATGTAACAAGA
Source organism: Magallana hongkongensis (assembly GCA_016163765.1). Lineage (NCBI taxonomy): Eukaryota > Metazoa > Mollusca > Bivalvia > Ostreida > Ostreidae > Magallana > Magallana hongkongensis. The sequence goes on along the minus strand of WFKH01003881.1, from coordinate 9,935,635 downwards.
TTTTATTTGAACACTTATATGGAACATAGAATAAATTAATACTGTAGTTCAGTTGTTGAATAATTAGGTAAATTATATTATTATAAAAAATAATATCACAGTACATCTGATTAAAATTATTACATTTGCAATGTGTAAAGATATTTAAAATGTGTTTATAAAATTGAAATAAAAGCAAAATTATTAAACAGCTAAACATTAATTAACAACTTTAAAATAAGACTAAATAATGTTCATGTAATTGAATTATGATCACAAACATTTTTTAAAAATGCACTAATTTAAAAAAATCTAGTACAATAAAAAAACTTGTAGCTATCACATTTTGTGACAAATAACTTCAACAGCAAACTTTAATAAAATTAAATACATGTAACAGCAAACACCCAAAAGATTCTTACAGAACCTTTTTTCACAAACACAGCAAGTTATGCATATAATCTAGTTATTGTGTATTGTAACGTGGCAGCCATGCAAAGAAAATACGGATTTAGCTGTTTTAACATTAGGAATGCTGATTCCAGTTTCATGCAAATTTCCAAACATGGGGTCGTCAAGAATGGCAGCCAAATCTCTGTCATCAACATCGACAATGTCCTTGAGTTCTTGCACATTTGAGGCTGAATCTGGCATTAAATTGTTCTCAATTTGCTGAGGGGGTGTCTGTTGAATTGGTGCGGACTTGCATACAGATAATTTTGCTCACATATTGCGGGGTTTTTTTGGAACTGCTTAACTTTGAGGAATAATGTTTTAAGCTGCTTTCTGATTTATGTTTAAAAATACCAATAATGTGTCGAGACTCGTAGCCACATTCATCCAGCATGGTTATGCAGGTGGCTCGTATGCAATGATAAGTACACGTATACACACATGAAAGTCCTGCATCTTTGCTAATCCTCTGCATCCAACTTCCTAAGACATTTTTACCAACAACCATATTGTCATACCAAACAGCTGACTGATCTTCAATGCTTGTCTTTGGACGTTGCCATAGAGAGTCGCAGTCTGCATTAAGCTTGGCGATATACTTCTCGAAACTTATAACTGGACAATTTGAATTTCCTACAATATATTAATCATATTACAATATTTAATACATGTATTTACATTGTCATTTTGTGTATGTATATATATATATATATATATATATATATATATATATATATATATATATATATATATATATATATA
>WFKH01003881.1:9903942-9925597 GCA_016163765.1 Magallana hongkongensis | reverse complement strand
AATCTAGACCTGATTCACAACATGTTTCAAGACCAGACTCATCAGTAGCTGATACGCCAGACAACTTAACAACCATCTTATTCTCATTAACACCATCACACTGATCAGAAACTATCATATTCTCATCAAGACACAAACCAAACCGCTCTTTGGACTTTTGATTCCCTGGGTTTTGATTCAAAGGAGGTTTTGAATGATGTGTTCTACGCAAAGGACAATTTGGCGCATATGTCCTACCCGGTTACACTTGTAACATATTTTACTTGACGCATACTGCTCTGATGGCGAGACAGGCTTACCCCTTTGGGACTGACCTGAACCAAACCTATTTGGTCTAGGACCCGGCTTTTCCCCTGCGTTACCACGACCCCCACCTGAATTACTGCCTTAATGTGCAACCTGAAATGACTCTGACAAAGTTATAACATCTTTGATAGACTTTGGAGTATGCTCACGAACCCACAATTGCAAATCATTTGAACAACTTCCTATCACCTGTTCTCTCAAAATCAAATCAAACAACTGTTCATAGTCTGACCCAATATCCTCCCTATCACACCAATGGTTAAAGAACCTTTCTGCCAAACAACAAAATCTTTAAATGACTCATCACTGAACTGTCTACACTTCCTAAACTTCTCCCGATAAGCCTCTGAAGTCAATTCATACCTTTTCAGAATAGCAGTTTTAATAGCATTGTAATTATCACTTTCCTCATCAGACAATCTAGAATAGGCTTCAAGGGCTTTACCCGATAGCATGGGGACTAAACGAACCGCCCATTGAGATTTATCCCACTTTTGTAACCCCGCTATTTTCTCAAATGATTTTAGAAAAACATCAGGGTCTTGACCTTCTTCAAATTTGGGCAACTTTACACTAGGGGTTTGAACACTCTGAGGGGAGGGACCAGTTTCTAACTCTCTTTCTTTAAGAGCTAACTCTTTCAACTTAATCTCTTTCTCAACCTCCCACTTATCTCTGTCTCTCTTAGCTTGACGCTCCTCTCTTTCATGAGCTAACCTTACTTTCTCAAGTTCTCGGTCAGCTTCTTTCTCTGCCCTCACTGCCTCTCTTTCAGCCCTAGCAGACTCTCTCTCAGCTCTCATTGCCTCCTGCTCCTGACGCCACACCTCTTAACAGTCCTTGACGCTTGACCCTTTCGAGATAAGCTCGGTCATCCATTTCGGCATATGTGACATTGTGAAAGTTTATGCACTGAAACATACAAAAAAAAGAAATATCAAAGTCAAAATTTCTAACATGCAAACACAAAAAATTCTTTTGATTGATGCAAGCCCAGATGCATCCCACCGCTGCCACCATTTGTGAGGATGTGTGATTATGCACCCTGATGAACTTACATAAAACAAAAGAACAAGTATAAAATTTTTAACAAAATATTTAATAACAAAAAAATAAGAATTAAACAGAAAATTCAACCAAAAAAAAAACAAAAAACAAAAAACAAACAAACAAACAGAAATATACAAATGAAATAATTGAATGAAGTGAAAGTCTATTTTCGAAGCCCGCTTCCGGCGCATGTGGTTTTGAAGAACCCTCAGGTGAGCACGTGGTTACAGTCAGGTACATGCATATCGGTAACAGCCAGAACTAAGTTGTAGTAGAATATTCACATGCTGCACGGGTCTATCGAAACTGCATCAAACGAAGGTTTTCTTTGGTGCTGTAAATGATCCATGGCCTGGTTCACGCCGATGGGAAATGACTTTCAATAAACTCAATATTCAGAGTATAAGTTTTCAAGTGACACAAATTATATAATTATGAATATCAAACTTTCACAATGTTAAGTTATAACATATATCTGCATTGACGATAATAAACTGATAAAACTGCGAGGATCACCGTCAGGTATAAATTCACAAGTACAGGTACTTTTAGAGATGTGTCGAAAGGGCCGCCGTAGTTTACTCACTCACTGTAGAACAGCGGTCTCTATAAAACTCTCCCATGAAAATGGAAACGGCTACTCATAAATACAGGAGCCGGAAATAATTCAGCACCAAGAACCCTCCTTCCCTGACAGCTATTGACGTTCTGTAGGGACGGGAAATTTAACGGCAAAACAAGGCAAAATAGACCCTGATAAAAATAAACAAAAGAAAAACATACTACCGAAAAACTATTCAAACGCGTGTTAAAAAACGTACAAAAATGGGTTGTTTAAATACCTGATGTTTTTCTAAAGACAGGCACCTGATAGCACTAGACGGGATGACGACCACGTCTATCGGCTGATGTTCCCGGGTACTATCCCGTGCATACTTTTACCTGACTATTTAAGGTACAAACAAGGGGTTCCCCACAGGATTGATATGTAACCATAGGAACCAAGGGTTAAAGTATTAAACCAAGGGGCTCCCCAAAGGATTATGTACAAACCGGAAGGGTGAACCAAGGGGAAAATAAAAAAAACAATAACACGAAGAATTTCAGTTTGTTACACTCATGCTAGCATTAAAATGAATAGAGCAGTTGTTATTGATAGAACATGGACGGTTAGCATCCATCATTTAGCATCCATCATTTTTTATAACAGAAAAATACTTAAGTTATTTTTTTTTTCTTAGCGGGGGGTATCATTTGTGAGTTTGATCACAGTACCTCTAGTTTTGTGTTGCTTTTTAGCTCACATGAGACAAAGATTCAAGTTTGTTCAAATGAAGGGCCACTCCTTCTTTAAAAGGGGAGATAATTTAGAATAATTGAATTTTTTTTTAATTTTTTTTTGTAGTTTTTAAAAATCTTCCTCTCAAAAACCATTTTGCCAGAAAACCTGACACTTATGTGGAAGCATCCTCATGTACTTTAGATTCAAGTGTGTTCAAATAGGGATAGGTTGGGCCGTACATAGGAGTATATTGTGAAAAATCTTTAAATATATTTTTCTCTAAAACCAATTGGCCAGAAAATCTGTAACTAGTGTGAAAGCATCCTCAGGTAATATAAAGTTTGTGAAAATTATGATCCCAGGGGGTAGGGTCGGGCCACAGTGGGTGAAGGTGGGCGAATTTTAAGATAGGGATATATATGTAAAAATCTTTTAAAACTCTTTTCCTGGAAGACCATTCAGCCAGAAAACCTGTTTGAAAGCACAGATTGTGCAGATTTAAATTTGTTCAAATAATGATTCCTTGGAGATTTTTAAATGGAATAGAGAAAAATCTTCTCACAACAACAAAAAGGGCCTTGATATTTAACATACACATATGTGAATAAAAGAGGAACATTTTGTTTTACCTTTGAGCAAGATCTACTGCACTAATTTGTCAAGATATTTTAAATTTGATACTGCAATGCTGATTAAATGAAAGTTATAGCTATTGTTGCTCAGGTGATCAATGTGGCCCCTGGACCTCTTGATATGTTTTGGAGGGTCTGGGGTTTATTCTTTGTTTAATGTTTTCATTCCCAATTAATTTGTCGATCCAGTCGTTAGAAACATGAGGTATGGCGACACAGAGTATTACCCTAGACTAGACACTACCTAGAAGTGTAGGTCTTCTTTGTGATTTTGCCCGATAAAATCTCTTGTAACTAATATGCATCAACAACTTGATCTTTGGCAAATGTATAAGGTTTCACCAAATATCCAAGGCTTTAATAATTAGGATCTATTAATAATATACTTTGATAAAGTATTCATATCAGTATTTAACTTGATGACATTTAATATTTGTTAATAATGAGAATTGTTTGCAAAAAATGTCATAGAAAATAAGATTAGTAACTCAAAAATATGAATGCAAGTAAAACTAAATGCCTCACATCTCTTGTAAATTCTTGGTTTTTGGCATGCATTTTATTTTAAAATTGGACTATTATATCAAAATAGAAATGTCCTTCTTACTTGAAACACCAAACTCAAAATCGGCTGGAGAAATAGATAGACTGAAGCTTTAAAGGCAGACGACTTGATGTCTATTTTTGCCAGAAATATTCTTTCATTAGTTAAGCAATCATGTCTTCAGCTCAGGATTGTCTTGGTTGGCATGTTAAATGATGTATCAGCATCATGTCCCCATCTGTTTAGGGGAACTAAACCTAGGTGTGAAACTTAGAGGTTTTTAAAAAGAGGAATTGTGTTAAAGGCCCAGCTACTCGGTTGAGTGTTAACTCTTTGTTTATTTATCGTGTGCTATAAGCAGATGTCTGTAGAAACCTGATTTTTGCTTAACCGTTATCTCCTAGGACCGAGATACTGCAGTCTGAAACCAAATCTGAAACCCTCAAGCAGAATATGTGCGTGTTCAAAACTTTGTTAATGTTTTTGTAATGAGTGAGTTTTGATAAAAGTATGCCCTAACGAGTATAAAACTTTTTTTCTTTTCACAGTGAGCTCTGGGGTGATTCCCTCGGCACTGACTGCACATCTAGCAGTAGCGGCATCTAGTAAAAAAGTGCAGAATTTACCCTGTTTGTATATTTTGAAGCTTAATTGCTGTTTGACATTTAGTGGGGTTGTTCTAGAGGAGGAAATCGGTGATCTATCCTTGGAATTTTCTACTAAAATAACATCAGCCGATTGCTGTGATATATATTGATCGTTTGATTGGTAGGTCACATACATCAGCCAGATCTTGCTGTTGATCTTCACAATGTTGGGTTGGATACCAGGCGCAAGCATAATTGTCCATCGTACTTGTATCATTTGTAAGAGCGACTTTAAATTGAACTTCCTTTTGAGAATCAAAAATTCCTCTAATTTACAAACAAATTAAAGAAGAAAAGACAAGAAAATAAACTTTCCCTTTCAAGTTTTAAATATAACTTTTGAGGAACGTGCGAAGCAATGTCATCTAAAGAGCATATTTGCTATGGTTGACTGACTAAGAGTGCAAATTTCAACTCACCATGGTTACCCTTAAAACGCAATTGGGAATACATGACGCTTTGTTTTCCTTTAAAACTCTGCATTAATATCCCATGGGATTGTAAGTTTAGTAGAATGCAAGGTTTTCCGATGTTAAATTTTGATAGAGAGGTTGAGCGTTGTCTTATAACATTTCATTAGGAATTCTAATGACTTTATGCACGTATTTAATATTTAACCCAATTTGTTTTTCTTTAGAATGCATTTAATTTTCAATGGTTTTATATTACATGCTTTTTGCGTCTATTTTTTTTCATTTGTAAGGAGAATTGTTTGAACCAGATTAAGCTTAAACGGAATCATAAATAAAAGGAACTGAAATACTTGTAACTTTAACTTTATCACTATAAGGTATACCGGTAAATTGTATTTATCCTTATTTCAGAAGAGAAAATTTAGAATTCTTAAAATGTCACCGAGAATTAAAATTCAGAGGAATCCCTTTTGTAATAAGTTTTATTCACATTCGTGTAATCAGAACACCAGAAAAGACATTAAAAGCATTATGGTCATGCAGTTCCGCTGCCTGTGTGTTGTAGTTTTGAATCCATATTTTGTCGTCTTTTTCAAGGAGAAGTTGCAGGATTTGTGCAGCGAGTGGATATGTTCCTGATGCAGAGTACAATATAGCCAGGGCCTTACCATTCTTCATGATATTAAGGTGGACAGAATTGCTTGGGCGGCTCATGAGACTACAGGAGATGGTGTAGATACCCTTATAGGGCGCGGTAAATATTCCCGTAGACGGTACATAGGCTCCACCTACATTGGTCAGCACTGTGTCATACTTTACAACCTCTTTGCTGCCAAGTGTTGTTACCTTTGACAAAAGAGCAGTGAAAGCAACAGCTTGATCCTTTCCTTAAGAAAGAGACATCAAAGGTTTTAAATCATACTCTAATAATGCCGTAAGTTATATTTGTAAGTTTATCGACATTTGTAAATTAATAAAAAAAAATATCCGTAAATAACAAAATTTACAGAAAATATAATAAATAAATCCTTACCCTGACAGAGATCGTGTATAGTTTGCACAGTGTGTACATCTAAATTTGAAAAAAAAAATTCAGAATTAAGCATTAAAAAAATACCTAACATTTTCCTATCGTACCATCAAAAGGTATAATATTGGTCAAATATATAAACTACATGTAGTTATCATATTTTGATTTTGTCGGTACCCCTTCGCTTGTTATAAATGTTTATATCATTATTCTCAATTCTTGTGTATTATTTTATCTGTAAACTATGGGTTTTTTATTTAAATTAAATCTTGCATTTATATATTCAAACACATGACGAATTGCAACATTTATTGACATAGCTACAGACTAACTACCGAGTCATGCATCCCCTTTCATCTGAATCATTGCGAAATATCTATACCATCTATTTTCTCTTTCACATTTATTGCAGAAAAATCCACGTGATACGAAATGTATCAGCAATGAAATTATGTGATAGTCTTATCATAATATATATACATGTACTTACATACGCCATCTGAATAACCCAGAAACAACAGGCATAACAGAAACCAAAATACCAACATGGCGATTCCAACCTAAACTAACAGAAATAAGAATGCTTGATAATTGCTTTTATATAAGTATACTCATGGTTTACTTCTAATGATGAAAATAATGAAAAATAAATTAATAAATGAATCAATAAATAAATTAATAAATAAATACTTAGAACTCTTTACCTTTTGATACTGCAGTGTATGAATTCTTAATATCAATCGAATGTCCGTGCAGTGCTTTATATATAGACACGGACATGCAATTTAGTATATAAATTTCATTTTAATGATAAATGAAGGTGTGAGTTTAATATGTTATGTAGATACAAATTATTTTGGTATAAATGCATTTGTTCTATTTTAAATCAACATATAACCATTCACATTTTTTTTTAAAGAGGAAGTTTAGCAGTTTAATAAATGCACTATAGTCTGTCCCAAGATATTTATGCAGCACCTTTTGCCGATTTTTAATAAAAATACACATACCTGTGAAACAGGTGCAATTGAAATCAATGGAAGGAAAAATTTCCAAAGTATCTTCATTGACACATTATCATTTTTCACTCGGAAAAATTCACAGGAACGAAAACAGGTTTCATACGGAGATTTCTCCATTCGGAAGTCACTCGGAATACCTCGCGCAATTTTTCAACGTTATCATCCTGGTCTGCTGCAATTCAAAATCCCCGTATACATCGAATTTTCTAGCCGGGTATTGAAACCTGATAAGATAAAGGGGGCGTTTCAACTGAGAAATCCTGGAAATTTTTCGTACTTTGGAATGAACATTGTTTGAACCCTGAGGTATTTATTAATATCGATTAATTAAGCAAAATGTGGATCGAATATATCTTGGGACAGCGTATAGCATATAATTTGTTGTATTAAAATGAATATAAAGTGATTGTCTTCTCGAATATAGCCAAATCAAATTCTTCAATTTTTAAACCCAAATTTTGATACTGTGAAAATATTTATTGTCGACAAAATCTCCGAATCAATTTGACGACGTCAAAATAAGTAATCAAGTGAAAGTGGTTTCATTTTGTGTACATGTTTCTTTTTAAAAGATTAATTCTAAACCTGGACTTAATTCAAGGTATCAATAAAAATGTAAAAATCAAATTATTACCCTATGATTTGATACACTTTATGTCCGGCAAACGAGAATTACAAAAAGTTTTTATAAAGATGTTTTTGTTTAAGTGAAATTTAAGTTGTTTTAATACGTAAGGAAACACCTATTAGTAATTACAACATTAAAATGATCTACGTTTAATGTCTGTGCTTTTCTCAAATTAACCGTGTTGTACAATTTGACTTTGCACGCAATCAATCTGAGACCATCATAATTGTTTTAACTGAAAGTAGGAATGGATCATCATCATTTACATGTAACAAAATTTCATCCTTTGCAGTAATGAAATCAATGCTTAAACCTCATTGAGAAGCCGAACCAGAATTTAAAAAAAAATGATCAAGAAGCTGAGTACAATATATACATTTTTTTCGTTTAGGGTTAGATTTCGTCAATGTTATTGCTTGAAGCTAATTGATAACGTAAATGAGAATCCACGTATACAGTTGATAAAACTCTCCTATATGTCATCATGCTATCATACTTCATAACTCCATGATGGACAAAAAGTGTAATAAAAGCAACAACGCACTCCTTTTTTCTCTTTAGTCGCAAAATGAATATCATTACTTATTAGGTTTGTTACTTACTAACTACAGAAATCTTATAGACGGCAAGGCGAAGCCGAGCCGTCTATGAGATTGATCAATCCGATATATTTCTGAAGTCAGTCAGTTAAAGGCGATGCAGATAGGGTATTATTAATTTTAAACAAAGATTGCACCAATTAAATCATTGATTTACTTTTGGAAACTGTAAGGGAAATGGCACGAACTGATTTGTTTATAATAACATTTGCATATACTTCTATGGCATCTGTTACTGTTTAGCTAATGGTTTAAAATACCTTCATTGAACCGCAGTGTACCAAAGATTAAACTGAAAAAGAACATCTGTCAACGTCGCTATTTCAAATATGAAATAATTTTTAGGTTTTCCTTGTAAGAATTAAAAAAAAATTCTCACAGCTGTATATCATATATTTTGATTGTATTTATATGCTTATTCTCCTTTTCCTACAACAAATGGTGCAATGGCCTTCCTTGTTCAGGTTATTTACACAATAAATGCTTTCTTTGGTGATTTATCATAACGAAAATACTACGGAAATTGGGTAAAGTACATTGGCTAGACAGACAACACATAAGTGTTTGTATTCATAGAGAGATGGGTAATTAAGTCCAGTGATGAACCTGACTGCGCCGGGTCAACAATTATGAATAAAATGCCATGAGTGACCACGGTGCGTCAGAACATTAGTATGGACTTGAGCTCATATACTTATAAGGTTCGGAGATTTGAGGTGCAGTGTCCGTGCGTATAAAAAGGAGGTGCGGGGAAAGCAGCTCTCCAGTAGTCAACTGGAAGCTGTCTTTTGCCTCCTCTTTTTACACAGGTAAGATCATATTAAGATACTTGCGCGTTTTTATAAAAGTTAACATAAATGATTTAGAGGGTTCAAATAAATATAATATTTTATTTTCAGAGTTTCTTGTAATCAATATTTATTGTTATTTATTATACATTATATTATATTTAAATTTTGGAATGTTTTATAATTAAAAATGATTGAAATACTTTGAATTAAAGAAGTAGTCAACTGGAAGCTGTCTTTTGCCTCCTCTTTTTATACAGGGAAAGGGCTACTCCCCAGGTTGAGGAGGAGATAATTCCAGGGTTCAATAACGTTGTACCAAGGACGAATCCGATCCCGAGGATCGAATGAACTTAATATCGTATTAATCAAAATCAGAGTACGATATAGCGGGTTATGCAATTTTTTCTGCAATGATCGCTACCTTCATAATTCGCATTAATCATCAAAGAAAGCATTTTATTGTTTGTATTTACATCTTTCTTATAACTTATTATTAAATTGATTGTAAAAAGTAAGTAAAATTCACTAAATTACTGTTAGTGTACAACAGTACGATAGGTGAAAGAAACAGCCTAATCGTCTCCTGTGAGACTTTGAGTCTGACATCATCATGATTATTTCGTGCAGCCCGTGATTTTTCTTAAGTCGCTATAGGTTTCGACTAATCGATAAACGGAGCGTGTAGATTTCTGTCCTGTCAGTTTCCTATCATTTTCAGCCGCTGTAGATTTCGACCAATCGATTAACGGGGCGTGTTGATTTCAGTCTGGCTGTTTCTATAGAGCTATGAATTAACTATAAGTTTCCGTAAGAAATAGAGAGAAGCATACTCGGTAGATGTAAATATATAAATATAAAAAGTCCTGACAAGGTGAACTTGTGTTGTGTCTTCAAAAACATTTTAAGGAGAGAGGAATGTAGTATTTGGGGCCCTATGAACCGTGGATATCGGTCTGGGTCCCTCAGTGGTAGAGCTCCTGACTACAGTTGCAGGGGTTCAGGGTTCGATTCCCGGTCCAGCCATATGTTTTCAATGTATTTATATGCTCGTTCCTTCTTTCCTATTACATTCCATTTCAAAGTCAACTTTAAAAATTCTGATATTATTTATATTTATTAAGATGCATATTTCATAAACGCATATTCCTGACGACAGTCAACGACTAAAAAAAAAACCCAAACATTAAAATCATATAAATAACCTTGTTTGCTAAATACGTGCTATTCAGGAGGATTTTTTAAGGAATTGCCAGCTACTAATAGATCAATTTAAAGTTCTTGTTAATCTTCTTATTTACGTTGTATAGTAGAAAGTGAAACAACATTTTAAGCAACTGTATTGAATAAAAACAAATAGGTTAAAATAATAATTGCAAGGAATTGCAAGTTTTCATATCGACAATGTTTTTGCTTTTTAAGTCCCGTGTTTATTTGACGTTTTGTTCTCTCTGAAAAACAAAGCATCTACGCAGACATCTTAATTGTCTGCACTGCTGTCGCAGGAAACAACATTTGTTTCCATCAATCACAAAGCTGTTAATTGGTTGCCGTTTAATAATTTACTATTTGTAAATACTATGATTAATGTCATAAATAGCAATTTCCAGCATGTAAGAGTAATGCAAACAATTTTCAATAACTTTCCATTTTGCACCAGATGCAAAAGACTACATATATAGAAAATCCATCCGATGGATTCCACAGAACAAACTACGACAACTTTGCTTGCTTGTGTAAGTAATTATTTATTTAATTCTGAGACATAAAAATGACGAAAACATTCAATTATTAATTTTGATTTAGATTTTGGTTTTTATATATAAATTTTGACCTGGCATAGTCCATAAACATGTACAAATGTTTGATATTTTGTTTTTGGTTTTTACTTTAAAATTATGGGGTGACAGTGTTTAGATACATGTACAAGTGTTGAATTGGCACCAAACGAAATATTTGTTGAATGGGCTCTCCCTATAGAAAACGTTTACATGTGAAAATATTTCAGATGGAAAAAAACTATACCCTGTGAACTTGAAAATTGTCGTTCAGGATGGCTGTCCGTACTTTTACCATTTTTAATATCGTGCTGAAATCCCTTCTTCAGGGATTTCGTTTGAGGATTTTATTATGAAAATAAAATCAAAACATATTGCAAGGCCTTTAATAAAGCAAACATCAATAAAACAAATGGTCCTGTAGTTTAATATGATTAAACTGGAAGAAAAAAGTACAATTGTTGCAATGATACAAAGATCCGCAAAACATTTAAATATTTCTCGTTCATATTAGGTTAACCATGGTTGGGTTTGGATTATTGCTTACTTTGACCCTGACCTGTGGAAATGGCTTATGTAAGTTTATGTTTTATTGCTGGTTAAATATCACTATCTCCTTTCTCTATGTTAATCTTCATTATTTTTTTTATGAATATTTATAAAAAATTTCTGTGTACTTATCGTGAATTTCTTTTGGATGTTATAATTTCCGAAAGCCTTTTCCTTACATCAAAAATTTTAAACGATACTTTATAGAAATATGACATTAAATATGTTATTGATATTTTGTCTTTGAAAATAACAAAGTAAGAAACCAAATTTAATAATTTAAACAAATTTATAATCAGTGTCCTTATCTTGCTTGATACCAAAAATATTGAAAATAACTTTGAAAATAATTCATTTGTCTTCATAATAGATTCATTTACTTTTAGATATACAAACTGTGCAAACGTTTCAAAATTTCGGACAAGGTATAGAACAACTTTTGATAAATTTTTCTTTGTCGCTACTTTAAATGTCACATTTGTGTGATTTTTATTGTTTATTATATTATACTTAAGTCTTATCGCTAGTGATAGCAAAAGAAGTTTACAACATTTAATTAAATAGATATTATTACTTATTAGGTTAGTTACTGAATCACTACGGAAATATATTGGGTTGATCAATCTCATAGATGGCGAGGCGAAGCCGAGCCGTCTATGAGATTGATCAACCCAATATATTTCCGTAGTGAGTCAGTAACTAACCTAATAAGTGTTTTGTTTTCCTGAGGACTATCAAGCGACAATTTTATTCACAAATAGCGATGATCCATGCAAAGCCATGCAAAAGATGCCTAATATCTCGTCCAATTTAACTCATTTAAACTCTTCAAAATTATCAATCTCACCTTTCAAATACTCTAAAAATCTGTATGTTTGTTTGACCCCTCCTATGAAATCATAACAGTAACTCGTAGGTAATAGGAATAGGAATGGTCATTTATTCAAAACCTATTAGAATAAATGACAGACAATGAACGTATATACAATCAATAAAATAGACTGGGAACAAAAATATTATGCAGTGAAAACACAAGGTTGGTGCCAATCTTTGACTAGAAAAACATACATTTTACAAAAGAAGCACCGGAGTCAACAAAGTACGTTAAAGCTAAAAAATGTCCCCGAGTCCGGATTGTAAAATTGTATAATAAAAAACATATTGTAGATGTAAACTTATGTACAGGTACAACCAAAATGACAATATGGGGCGTTATCTGCCACCGTAACAAGGTAGCATTACAGCATCAGTGTAATAAGACAAAACCACCAATGCTGGCTTTAAGCAAAGGCTGCTTTGTCCCCACTAGTTTTAGAAATTTTCTGGACTATTTGTCCATACGCCATAAGATTTGGTACTTCTTTTGGATGTTTTTTGGCATAAATTGCCACAAAAACATGAAAGCATTAAATCCATTTTTAAACTGAAGTGATTTTGGTTTTATCTTGTGTCTTTTGAAAAAAGAGTTGTCCATCTTCTCCACAGTTTTATAGCTCTCTTCATTGTCTGGGTCGTTTTGTTTTAGGAGTAAAGAAAACTTAACATATTCGTCACTTTGGATTTTGGCCCGGGTTTTTTGGTCCACCCCCAAAGTCAAAGATAAAGCAGATAGGGTCTGAGGAGGAGTGGAGTCAACCAGACAATCTTGGTTACCTGTAGAAGTACTCTGTACATGACTACCGCCTGTAATTTCGTTTAGAAGGGTATGTGGCTGTACTGCTGCATTTGGCTCCAAAGGCATAGGCTGAGGAGTGTCTGTAGCCTTCTGTAGCCTAGTCTTGTTGAAATAATCTGCAATGCAGGACTTAAAAGTGTCTTCGATTGTAGGCATTATTTTGGACATACATTGTTGTAATAGGGTACTCATGTCCTCACTGCTGGCGGCCGCCGATGGTGAGGTTGCAGTGGATGAGGGATCAGGATGTTTGGTTGTAGTCCGTTTTCGTTTATGCCATCCTATTAAATATCAATAATACAATCACTAAACGATAAAACTAAAGCTTTTAGAAAAAGGAGTACTAGACCTCTAAATGTGTATGTATATCAGCCGTATATCTATATAGGTGAATCATATAACCCCATATAATATCAGAGAATAATATAATCACACACTATCAACCAAAGTTATATAAGTGATATAATCATAATATGTAGATCTATATATATATTTATGTATATACCACAAGATGCCGAAGCTGTGGTTGAATCATATATAACCACTATCTGCAGAAGCAGTGTGGTAACAGATCATGATTCATATAAATTATAAAGTTATAAACAACCATCAGCCGAAGCTGTGGTTGAATCATATATAATCGCATATCTGCCAAAGCATGGTAACAAATCATGAACTAAAAACCAGCCCCGCCGAGGCTTCCTGGTCTTATCATATAAATCCACTATCTGCCAAAACAGTGTGGTAGTAATATATTTGTGCATCGCCTATTGACGTAAAACACTATCAATGGTAGTTTTCTTTGAAACATAGCAACAGCTATATTTATATTATATTTGACAATACTAAATTGTGGTAAAACACAATTAAAAACTTTGTCCAATAAGTATGAGCAAAATGTCCTCGGCAAACCTTAAGATTTTTCATATCTAAAATCTTTTTAAATGGAAGGGTAAAAAAGATTCTTACCTGTCTAAAGCAACAACAATAAATCAACCAGAGATATATCACACTTTGAGCACGAAACACCTGCTGTAATGATGAAAATAAAAGAAAACTAGACGCTCGTTGCGAGCAACAAGCGGTCTTCCGTTTGTATACACCTTAAAAAAGACTATAGAGATAGTTGTTCTTTTCTACCATTTCTTAACACTCTTTAACATAGAGCAAAACCAATACCGGATATCTAAAACGGTATGTAAAAGTCAAACCAATATTGTAAAATCCGTATTGTGACGTATTTCGATCCTCGGTCACTTCGCCGTTATCAAAGAAATTCCGCCGCAACAATGAATCAGGTTCCAACGATGCAACTGCATTACATATAGATAAAATAGCTAACCGCGGGTCGAAAAACAAATATTTTTCATATTTATACATGTACTTACATTTAAAATTATTCTTATGTTTAGAATGACTTTTTTCAATAGTATTTCAAGAGAGAGAGAGAGAGAGAGAGAGAGAGAGAGAGAGAGAGAGAGGTCTTAGCTAGACTAAGTAAATTTTTTGCTTATTGGAATACAAGTTTATATTTAGTATCGACATCTGTCTGGGTTGGCCCCTGAATCTAATATAGATTAGAGAACTACGGACAAGCAGGGCTACAACTGCAGAAAAGTTTCAATGAATTGTTTAGATCCGTGTTTACTCTGATGGTGTTTTGTATTTTTTTCTTTGTAATTTTGAGTTTGAACACAGTTCGTTATCACCACATGACGTCGTAGATGCGGAGTTAAGACATTCACTGCTCATGACTTGACAGAGAGAGAGAGAGAGAGGGAAGGAGGGAGAGAGAGAGAAGTAAATGTACAATTCAAACATGTATATAATCTGTAAAAAAAACATTTGTCAATAAACGCATGTATACATGCATGCCTGTATCCACGTATGTAGAGAAACATTAAACAACCCTCAGTTTAAAGTCATGTATAATAATTGAAACATGGGCATTTTGTTAGGAGAACGGTAATTTCCTACCCGCAGTCGCTAATTGTTGTGTGCACACAGTCATTGAGATGTCGGCATTTCTTTGATGCCGGCAAAGCGACCCGGCGAGCTCTAATGCAGTCGTACTGCACGGGTCCTTCGGCGGCATGACTTTGATGCCGGCGATGCTACGAGCGTCTGAATTTAGATAGCTGCTGATAAAAACAAGACTGTCACACAGCAGGAAATTAACTGTATTTTTAACCGGGCTCTATATTTGTACTGAAAAAAACCACGATATTATTTTGATTTATGATAAAATATAAACGGAAAACATTTAAATCCATTGTTTTAATGATAAAATCGTTAAACAAACCACAATTAAGAAAGAAAAAACGTTCGACACTCGGGGACCGAACCCGGGTCGCCTGGGCACAAGTCCACCACTTTAACGACTGAGCTACGCGGACTCTCGCTTCAGGACTTTGGAGCCCAAAATCTCGAGAATGCATGGATCGATTTTAAAACGGATTTCATATTCTGAAGTTTTGAACGCGTCTCTATCAAATTCAAACATTAAAAAAATTCAAATCAAAAAAGTTGAAAAATGACTTATTTTTGTTTCCTTCCGGTGACGACCGGAAGTGACGGCGGACGTTCGGATATGCGAAGGGCACTGCGGCCGTTAACTCTCTACCATCTCTGAAAATTTGAAAGTCCTCTCTTAATTACTTTTGGAGAAAAACCGTGAACAAGCAAAAACATAAAATCTTTAATATCGCGGGACCGGAAGTAACGACCAAAAATATCTCGTGTAATTTTCTTACAAATTTTGCCATGATTAAGATCTGAAAGTTTTATAAAAATCGGCTGAAGCGTTTTAGAGAAAACGTGACAGAAAAAAAGAATAATAATAATAATAATAATAGGGGAAAAGAAACAAAGCAATAACAATAAGGTCTTCCGTTGGAAACGGAAGACCTTAATAATAGGGGAAAAGAAACAAAGCAATAACAATAAGGTCTTCCGTTGAAAACGGAAGACCTTAACTGTAAGTATTACTAGATTTGCTCTAGATAGCACTCTGAATGAGATAATTCAGAAATTAACCAGAATATTACCCAAAAAATTGCAATATCATAAAATTAAGCTGGGTAAATTAAATATGTTATCATGAAAGAAAAACATGTAAATATATGTGAGATTATGATTTATGAATGTGTGTATCCATGAAGCCCCTGTTTCCATGGGAAATTATGAGTTTCTGGTAAACAGAAGGAGAATTCCTCTAATTTTTCTCAAAAGTTTGTACTGTCCCAGACAGTTTAAATGAACACCGTCACTAAAAATGTTATTCACACTGTTTTTGAAACCCTTCAATTTCCAAAATAGCATACCACCTTGTGGAACGTATGATTTGAGTAATCGGTTAGCTTCGTCCACTCTACTATTATAACTTGTAATGCTTATGTTCCTTGTCCGATAGCGATGCATTAAGCTTAAAATAGCAACAGTTCGAATGTTGAAATGTCTTTTTAACAAAGATGCGAACGAAACTAGCCTGGATATCATACACTCAATGTCCTCTGACGAATCCAAATCGTTTCCTCCCAGGTTCACAATAACGTGCTGAGGCCGAGTGTTCCTCACAGCGGAAATGATGGCGCGGGTGTGCGCATGATTTGCGATAGATCCACCACTAATTCCGCAGAAATCGAAAATCCCTAAATTACCGATGTTGAATGTTTCATTTCGAAGCAAACCTTTCACATTGTTTTCGAATCTCCTTACATGAGAATCACCCACCAGAAGCGTACCCATCCTGCTACAACAGATCGTTCATGTTCGCAGACACTACGGCACATATAGGTCATCACACTAATGCCGTACTGGACTCCGAGGTGACGCTATTCGATTTACACAAAGAACACACACCCAAACGAACAAATTATATTGTCAAAGCGTTCTTAAGATGTCGATCGTTAATACGGATAAAATACTGAAGGGTCAATTCTTATTTATCAGTGGCAATAGCCACATTTTATCTCACCTTTTTATAGAATGACGGCCATCAATGTTTACAAAATAAGAAATGATCAATGCGCATGCGCATGGGAAAATTCCCTGAGACACATAAAACATCTTAAAATAAACACACTACAAACACCATAAACCATTTATATACATATATATAAATGTGTTTTGCTTCACCCATGTTTACTTACAATGTTTTGTTGCTATTCAATTTTAAACATTTTCTCCCTTTCCTCTGCAGAGATTTGAGCAAATTTCGACGCTGCCATTTTGTTCTGCTCCAGACACAACAATGTGACGTCAATATTCAAAGGGCAACTACTCTAATTTAAAAGAATTTCAAAGGGCAACTACTCCAAATACTAATTTAAGAACTTACGGCATGCGGTTTCTGTATTAAATTTTATGAAATGTCGAAATGAGTAAGCAAAGCGTCGGCCAATGACGGCCATATTGCCTAATATTAGTTCTCACCGAACTCACATAGAGATATATGAGGCAATCACGTGCTATGTTTAAACCAATGAAAGTGTGACATTCGAGTCCAAGGGAAAACAAATATTCTTATTGGTTTCATGTTAGAAGTATCATTAATGCTTGTTTATTTTTACCTCAAAATTATTAAATTATTACTTCTCGTTTGGAATTTTTCTTAAAATATTCCCAAAGTAAAAGTACGTACCGTTTTATTATTATTATCATTATTATTATCGATCAGTTCGTTACATAGAAGGGGCTACCATTAAGATCTTTGTTTGACAGAAAAAAAAGAAATAAATAATGGTGTACGTTTACATTTCTTAATATTAAATCGTTAGCTAAAATTTTGCTGTTATATATAGGCTCATTTTTGATCATCAAGTATGTATACAATTTGCACTTGAACGAGTTTGAAATGTTTAGCTGTTATTCTTTTTTTTAAATATTTTTTGATGAAGAAACATGTTCATACTATTATTTGCGTTGTTATCATTGTTGTGTTATAATTAATGAATATAAGAAATCCAACTTGTATCACTTTGTCAACATCGTAAAATTATCGGAGATTAATATACTATAGAACACGTCGCACACCGTTAGGTATGATTGAAGTCCTAAAAATACGTACGCATTTTTATTTCTTTGAGGTGACAAAGGACCTGCCGTTGCTTTTACTGCACTTTTGTCAAAAGACACGACGGTTGGCAGTAAAGGGGTTGTAAAGTATGACACAGTGCTGACCAATGTTGGTGGAGCCTATGACAAATCAAGAGGGATATTTACCGCCCCCTATAAGGGTGTTTATACCATTTCATGTAGCCTTATGAGTAATCCAAAAAACTCTGTCCACCTTAATGTCATGAAGAATGGCGTTAAACTGTCTATTTTGTACTCTGCATCTAGTTCTTATCCTCAATCTGGACAAACTTTGCAACTCTTTCTCAGAAAGGGAGATAAAATTTGGATTCAAAACTACCATAAGAAGGAAGCCAAATTACATGATCATGGCTCCTATAATTTATTTTCTGGCGCATTGTTAAATAAATTGTAAAACTAAAGGTAATAAATGTTCATCATCAAATTTTGACAGTGTTCTTTGTACTAATGTTAATTTTTCCAGTTATCGACAAAAATAGCAAACACATTACAACCGTCTTACCCTCAGTGTTTTCAAGGTACCTCAGGCTTTCTCCGAAACATACTACCGACCTCGAAAAATCAAGATTGCTGAATTTTCATCGAGATCGAGAGTCGCCATTTTTAGATGTAAACAAAGTGGACCACGTGAATTTACGGGACTGGTGATGGTGTTGAAAAGACTATCCGAGGCAAGTGAAGAGACGATATCAGTAGTAAATTGCATGAAGAATTTTATGGTACTAATTGTTTTCACAGAATTTGCGTATAAATAAGGTTAACTAGTCGAAAACTAGCGCAAGTTTTTCTGCGCAATAAATATACAATTTTTTCAATGGGTGGCCCTGTAGCTCCCAGGTCGTCCATCCGAATTTTTTCAGACCGGGAGCTACAGAACTGCAGCTAAGTTTAATCATGTACTTAAAAAAGATCCGCAGAATATTTTTACCTGAAATATCATTGAATAACTGAGTAAAAAGTTTGCATTTTTTTTCTTCCACGTCGTTCGTAACAAGGTATGCGATAGTGTGTGAAACATTTATTCAATGTATAATATATTTAAAAAAGGAAAAACGAAAGAAAAAGAAAGAAGAAAAATACATAAGTAAATGTCAGTTTTTAATGTATTGTGTGAACTTTCAATATTTGTTGTATCTTTAAAACGAAATCAAACTAATTGTGTTCACAACTTAAATTTCACACAGTTATGGTAAATAAAATATACCATACATGTCATGGAAAACAAATAGAATTGCTCTTTAGAAAAATCAAACACCAACGTTTGAAGGGTTTACGACGTGTTTTATAAAACCAACTCATGGGAAAACCTAATGTAAGCTCTTTATTAATGATCAAATTTACATAATTGTTACGGGACATTTATTGTAGAATAATATCAATCTAATGCATCGAATATTGTGTATCTCTAGAAGATAAATATGATCGACCTTGTGTAAATTCAAGCCAGCACTTGTTCCGTTTTCCTTTCTGTAGACGCATATGTGATTGCATTGAATAATCAAAATACTGAAGTACTGACGGGAGTTGATTTTATTGATTATTATTTATCTTAAAATCAACGATATGTAACTTTGCATAGCAAGTATTTTCTTAGCTGTATTTAAATAATTACGCACATTTTTTTTCTAATGTGAATTCTCGGACTATTCCGACAAGAACTCCAGCTATAGACGGAAGTCCCCATATCAATCATATAAAATTTAATATCCATCCAACTCTATTGTGCATTATGTATCCTTATTTGAAATATTTCTGGAAAATTGTATCCAAGCAATTTTTTATCAAACAAATAATAATAAATTCTTGTCTACGCCAGTACTGGTCCTATCTTTAGATTGGATAGTCTCTCCTTGATTCCAAACGCGCCCGCTGTAGAAATGGCGCTTAGGTAAGCAATGACAGCGTACTAGTCTTATTGAACTCTGGCGTAGTAATACATACGACCACAAAAAATATCTAAATTGTTCGCACCATTTAAAATCTGACTATTTTCAAGGTATTTATAAATAATTTAATTCTGGTTGTAGCACGGCATTATATTGGATAGAAAAATTTAGTTAAATTTGTATAACCTGGTTTGCACGTCACAAGACATGTCACAATGCACTAACGTCAAAGACGTACCAATCCGCTTGGCGTTACGTTTGAATTTGAACAGATTAATATCATTTTTAAAAGTAAAACGCATTCAACTTGTACAGTAAATTACAGAAAATTAAATTATAAGGAATGAACTCAATATCTACCCAAGTTATACGATTATAAACTGGGTTGGGTCAGTTTACGCTTTATAATCCGCTTCGCGGATTATAAAAAAGTGTTCATTTTAACGATTATAAAAAAGCGTTCATTTCTTAAATAAATACCTTGAAAAAAAATACTTCTATATACATTACATCGAAATTATCGATTATTTTCAAGTACTAAGTTTTGTCAGCGGTGATGATTTGGGCTAAGGTCCCAACACTGTTCCACTTCCGTTTTGCCAGATTAACTGCATAGGAAAGTTGATTTAAATCAACTTCACAAAAAACGGGATATGTCAACGTCCACTATTTACCAAATATTTTGACTCGACATTGTCATTTAAAAATCTTTGTAGATTGTTGTTATCGAAGATTTTATTTTAAAAGAAACCGTGCATGAAGTTTTTATCTGAAAAAATATTCAGAGGACAAGACAAGTTAGAACAATATTTAATATTAGCAATAAATCCTCTGTGTGTTTGTGTTAAATATTTGCCCGATAAAAATCCTAATAACGATTATACATCAAACACTTAGTCTTTAAACAGATGTAAAAGGTTTTCCAAAAATTTCAAGGCTCAAGTAATTCGGACCTATTAATAATATACATAATCAATTTAATTATTTGACTTGATAGCAATTAATATTTGTCAATAATTAGAAACCGTTCTAGCAGATTGGCAAAGAAATAGTGGTGAAAATAAAGTTTCAGTAACTCAAAAACATGATTACAGGTAAAATAAAATGCTTCCAATCTCTTCTAAATGATTGGCTTTGGTATGCGTATTTTGTAATTTATACTCTTAATAACTGGTAGTGTGGTTGTTTATGTTTATGACTGGTATAACCATGGTCGTGTTAATTTGTTCCTTACATAGGCAACATTACACCTTTCCTTTTTTTACGTGCAGATGAGTTTATTCTCTAATAGAGAAACTGAAACACGTAATGTAATGTTAGCATGAAAAAAAAAAATCTGGAAAAGTTTGTTGACTAATGTCATTATTCGAAAAGAACTCATTCTATTTAAAGCAATTTCTTGTTGTGTTTTTTTTCAACACAGTTTTTGTATCTGTGAAAATATAAAAGCATTTTTGTAAAAGTTAGATATTCAAATTTATATATTACCCGACCAGTGACGCAATCGCAATTTAAGAATTTCTGTTGACTTCATGCGATGTTATATAGAAATTAGTAACATTTCTTGGATTCAATTCAAAACAAAAATAAAGTATTCCTTATAATGAAAGAAAAAAAAGAAACAGAAAAAAGAAACAATGAGTGTAATTTTAAATCAAAGTCTGTAAAAAAAAAATCATTAATTGGCTTTGACTTTGTTCTTCATGTCAACGACGGGATACTTGCACAG
>WFKH01003881.1:9868210-9903842 GCA_016163765.1 Magallana hongkongensis | reverse complement strand
TTGGCTTTGACTTTGTTCTTCATGTCAACGACGGGATACTTGCACAGTAACTATGGACAGGCGTCCTGCTATTTTCGTTTTTATAAATGCTTTCGTTTTCCTCTTATTAACATGTCGCCTAAAGATACATTGTCGCTCTGCGTCAATGGATATTTCGTTTTCTCTTCATTGTCACAGTCGACAATAAAACCTTACGATAAGATTAAACTTGTGGTCGTATAAAATAATTGTACTTCATTATATTTGTTATGTTTTCATCAACTCGAAATCAAGTTATTTGTTGTTGAATTAGCTGCAAACAATGATTTAAACTTGGTAAACCATCATTTCTTGTTATAAATATAAATTTCGAGCTACTCTTATTTTAACCGAAATATTCAGATCAAGATATTTCATATCTTATTTAACTCCTTTATTTTTCGATTTTTTTATGAATGTAATTATAAGTTTGATCAATCTAGTGTTACATGTACTATACTTAATGTAGTATCTGCATAATATTAACCGTGTTTAAAAGTAAGATTAGAGTGTCATTGAATATGGGGTTTGAATTGTGGTATTCAATGTCTGAAAATGTATTGATAAATATACATGTCTAGAAGCACATATTGTTGTCTGTCTTCTTGTATATGAGAATATAAAACTTAAAAGAATCAGGAAAACATATTTTCATCAAGATTGGGAATGATTCACTTTCTATGAAAATATCACTAATTATGATTTAATAAATTGTGAGAAACTTTAATAAAATTATATACTTATAATTTCTCAACTTAAATTCAGATGCGTGTTCTCGTTTATTGTTTGTTTCAGTAATGCATTGTGTAACCAAACAAAATAGGGCATTGAAGGATTTGGTATCAATTGAGTGAGTCAATTTTAACTTTTTCACACTATATGTACTATATCAAAAATGATCTTAACTATCATTCTGGATCTAATTTAAATGAAAGACCATTTGTTTCTTTTTTTCCACATTTATTTCAAAAACAAACATTGTTTACGTGAGAACACACAATTATTACATGAGTTAGAAATTTCAACAGTAAGAGTTCAGTATAAGAAATTAACTAGTAATTTCTGTTCACAGCAACAGTATATGTTAAGAAATAATAATTAAAAATCATAATTTCTCGGTATTTCATTATAATAATAATAATAATATAACGACCATAATAGTATTAATAATACTAAATGTGGATAGTGGTGTACAAATGCATGTTCAAAGTATATTAACATTATCATATGTACAACTCTTTGACATTAGTATATAAAATAGCCAAAGTCAGCATGGTCGGCCACTGTCCACTCTTTCAAAGTCTACAACGCCCCCATGCTAACACACAACGTCTACATCTGGTTTATAGACGTGTTGGCATAACGTACATGCATTACAAATCTATACAAACTTTCTTAAATAATTTTTGAATATGTGTATTTTTGTATGTGCACTTTGCAATATATTGATATGTAATCAATGACAATTTTACAAAATTATACAGAGCATCTCTATTAGTAGTTAAATAGGTAATATACATTTCATTTTATATTTATAGATTTTCAATGCAACAAAAGAAATAAGTATATCCATGGCATTCAAAAACTTTGAATTTTCGTAAAAACCAATAACAACATGTTTCCAGCTAATTTCAAGATCAACAATACAGCTTATTTTTATTTTAGCCATGTAAAATACGAATCACTACATTTGTATATAAGATGTTTTATATTTTCTATCTCTCCGCAGTTGTCACAGAACTTTTGTACTTTTGAATTCCACTTACTTATGCTCAAATTGTTATTCAAAAAATTGTGCAATAATTTATAGTTAAATCTAGCAATTTGTCTATCAGAGATTCTTGTGATTTTCATATGATAAATATCAGTCCATAGGTATTTTCGAATACCAAAGAAATCACTCCAGTAGTTCTCTAATAACGGTCTTGAGAATCTGTATTCAATAAAATAATTGTAAAAAAAAAACCCAGATGATTGTATACTTGTAATAAGAACATAACTGTTTTCTTTTAGAAGTATATGTGTGTTGTTTTTTTTATATTGATAAAAGGTGTCATTTCACACCTGAAATTAATTGATAATTATTTGTTAAAAATTGTCTTTAGAGTAAGATATTCACATAATATTTAGTTTTTGTTTAGAATCTTACCATAGAAATAATTTATTTGATAAAAAGATCCATTTATGTCATATAAGTCTTTAACGTATAAAATTCCTGACTTAATCCAGATTTCAAAATAAACCGGTTTGTTTTTACAAAATGAATAATTTTCCAAATTGGTAGTGATAAAAATTTGTCTGTTGATGCTATTATAAATCTATTACCACTTTACAAGAATTAAAAGCACATATTGATTCTATATAGACTTTCGGTAGCTCTTTAAATACTTCGTAGTCATCTATATTTCTTAGATTATTTTTAAAAATATATTCTGGAGATAACGTTTCTCTATGAAATAAATGCTGTATGAATAATGCTAGGCTGGATTTGGTATTAAGGACTTTGGATCCTGCGATCATAAGTATTTAAGTTTTTTTCTAAAGTATTCTTTAAAAATCTACATACATGGCTTAACCAAAATTCAAAACAAAATATTGGGGTCTATATGCTCATTTCGGTGCTAAAGTGTATTTAATATGACCTTTCTGCACTGAAAGTGCAAATTGTACATAAATCGCTTTTCCCTCAATAATTTTTAATCGGATTGAACCATGACATCAAATACAAATTTTATATATTTAAAATTAATAAAATTAAGATAATCATAAAGAAAAAGTTTGCAATTTCTTCACCTAATTGATATTTTGACCTTTTTGCACTGATAAAACGCTACTTTTATCCATTAACGATTCAACATGCAATGAAATTATTTAAAAGTCTCAAACTTTTTCTCCAATTATAATAGACGTCAAAAAATCTTACAAATTCAGAAAATAAAGCCCAAAGTATGGGTCTATGATGTAAATTTTGAGATATAGCATGAAATAAGCTAATTTTAGGCAAAAATTGGAGTTCATTTTTACTTGATTTTTATGAAATATTAATTAAATGTGCCAATATATGTCGATAGAAATATTGAAAAATTGTGAAAATATGTTTTTTGTAACAACACGAATATAACCCAATGCATAAACTATCTGGAAATTTGGTCTGCACTGAAAATAAGGAAGCTAAAACTACAGTACTCTAAAACAACTGAGTTATGAGAAATGTTCATTTTCTTCTTAAAAAACTTCCGCCACAAAATATAGTCCCTTACTAAGCTCTGTAAATATGCACTTTTCCCTTAACTATTTTATTCAACATAGTTTATTTGGCATTGTAAAATAGGAATTTACGAGTAGAATTAATATATGACACAGAATTTCCAGACTAGAGGTGACCCGAAATGGCTACCCAAAATCAGAGGAACGATCCTCTTTAAGTAATCTTGGTATCCATACCGCTTTGGTATGCGTTAAATTTTGATTAGACGTCAATTATATTTATTCCCCATTATTTTCTTTCCAATAAGAATATTTCTTTTTATACGATCTGTTGTATTCCATACAAAGTTGAATATAAGTCTATTGATTTGTTTAATATATGTCTTCGGGCAGATTTTGAAGACTAGTAGCATTGTATTGTAATTTTGAGATAACCACTGTGTTTATTATTTCTTTTTTCCAATGAGTTTAATATTTTTGAAAATTTGACTTTCCATTTGTTTCCTAAACATATGTTTATGTTATGTACTATGTATATTCCTAGTGGTTAACTAATTCATTTGTCACTTTTATATTTTCAATGCTATTACACGAATTTTTAAAGGGCCTAGCAGTATACTTTTAGATTTATTATTGTTAAGATTTGGTCCGGCTACGTTTGAAAAGTTATCAATTATTTTGACTACATTTATAACAGATTTTATATCTCCAGTAAGTGGATTAGTAGAATCGTCTGCATGTTGTATCATTTTTATTTCATTATCGTTACCAACTTTTATACCATGTATATCTTTTGAACATTTTTCCAGATAGCTAGTATTTCAATGTTAAAATAAACAGTAGAGCTGATATAGGCTTCTTGTCGTATACCTCTGGTCATACGAGATGTTTTTGAAATAAAACCGTTATTCTTTACTCTAAATTTTGGATTGATGTATAATATTCTTAACCATTTAATAAAATTTGTTCCAAAAGTTTTTAAAGCTTTTAGAACTTCAAACATAAAAGTCAATGCCACTGTGTCAAAAGCTTTTTTAAAATCTAAAGATAAAAGAATTCCATTTTCCTTTTGTTCTTTACAATATTCAAAAATGTCCTGTATTAACCTTGCGTTACACCCAACGTATCTACCTTTAATGTAGGCAGATTGATCGTTATTGATGAGTTTAGAAAGTATTGTTTGAAATTTTTTGGCTAGAACAAAAGCTAGAATCTTATAGTCACAGTTAGTTAGACTAATAAGTCTATAATTCTTATCTTTATCTCCCCTTTTTGTGTATAAGACTAATTAATGCTACTCGTTGTGTCGTTGTAAGTTCTTCCACTACAGTGGTAACAACATAATTGTTGACATGCTAATCGTGTTAAATAGTTCGTGTACCGTTGGTGATCGCTCGTGTAACGTGCGGGATCGTGCGTGTTTCAGAAAAATTGGTTTGCGTTTTTTACACTGCGTGATCGTGCGTGATCGTGCGGTTTTTTTCATTTTGTATATTTTTTACGGAATGCCAGTTTCTTTTTTTATAACAACGACGAGTAGTTTTTAAACAACGCAACAATGTGAATTTAAAACCTTTTTTAATTCTAGAATATTGACAATTGTTTACATACATGTATAATGTCAGCGCTAATCTTTTTAAAATATTCTCTCTTTTGTCGTTAAATAGTAAGTATTTCACTAACTTATTTAATCCTTTGATCGGTCGATTTAGTTTTGCATGATTATTTTATCAATCTATATCATGCATCCATCGTATCTTGACCGATAACTTTAATCATATTAGCGCCAATCAAGAGAGACACGTTGAATAAAAGCGGTCAAGCTTACTCATTCCCGAATTTAAATTAAACAATTATTTCCTAAGTTTTCTTTCAAATGAAAATACGATACGCATTCCTCTCCATTACATTATATTAACATTCATTAGAAATTAAATTTATTTAGACGCTTAATAAAATTCACTCATGTACGGTATATTGTGGTAACATTGGATGTGTAAAATCGAAATTCTTTGTAACAAGGTAACAAATTTACCTGTATTTCACACAATTAAATCGTACGTAGGGAATTGGAATATATAAACATCAACTTGAATGTTAATAAATTCGTGTAGTTTATGCATTATCTTCATTTCTCTCACACTTAATTTTCTTTAACTTATGATAGAACTTAATATTTGTTGTGGAGACAAAACAATTTAATTGCTGTGTGGATCCTATCCTATCGTTTATCTCGTAAAAATAATGCATGGCTAATGTACATGCATCTTTTCAATAAAACACAAGCATAGTAATACAAATTAAAGCAGTACGTTTTCTTAATTCTAATCTTAAACATTATTTTTGATTTTGCGTGTTGGTTGGTGTAGAATCGTTCGTGCCCGTTTTTTATCGTTATTGTACGTGTATCGTGAAATTCAGTAAGTTAGTGATCATCCGTGTATCCAGCGTAACCGTTTGATTATCTTGCGTGATCGTTCGTGTATTATAATCGTGCGTGTCGTTTGTCAACAATAACGTTACTACCACTGTATAAAATACTTTTCTAAAGAATCATAGAAATACATCTAAATTTCATTCCATAACAATTTATAGAAAACTATGGGTATCCAATCTAAACCCGGCGATTGATTATTTTTCATAACTTTGATAGCTTCTTCACTTATTTTATTGAGGGAATATTCTCAAAATGGGTTTTTTCATTATCAGTCAGTTTTAATGAGATCTCGGTTTCGTGAATATATGATGAAGTTTCATTTTCAAGAGATAATTGAAGCGTATAAAGATTTTCATAAAAGTAACATAATTCCCCGTATGACTTGCTTATATATATATATATATATATATATATATATATATATATATATATATATATATATATATATATATATATAAAGAGAGAGAGAGGAGAGAGATTTATCCTCATTATTTTTTTACAGCGTTATTTTGCTGTTGATTTTGTTCTAATCTGAGGAAGTAAGATGTATATTTTTGCCATGTACAATCTAATTAGCTCGAGAGATCTAATGTATGCCCCTTGTATTCTTTTCTCATGTATTTCATTTAGTTCATTTTAAAGATTTTGTTTTTCTTTGCTATTTATTTCAAAGGAAGTTCGATCTTCAATGCCTTTAATTTTTCTTTCAATATTTTTATTTTGTATTTAAGTAAATGCTTTTTTGTTTTGAAAAGTTTTGAGAATTCTTTTACTGTGTATTTATGGTTTCTCATCGTTCTAGCGGACAACTTATCATTTTAGATCATTTTCGTACATTTGTTTTTTAATGTGACGGAATTTCGTACCACTTTACCTTCATTGGATTTCATCCATCAAACTATTTATGCAATTTTCAAATGTTCTTAAAAAAAACAAAGCAGCAGTTTTTTCATTTTATTTAGCACTTATAGCATGCTTATCAAGGCACCAGAGAAAACATTATACTTCTTTCCGTCGTACAACGTTGACTTATGGTTATCAGCGTTCTGCATCCAAACCCTGTCTCCTCTTCTCAAGAACAGGTAGATAGTTTGGGAAGATTGTGGATAAGTGTAAGATGCAGAGAAAACTGTAGATAGCCGTTTTCCATTTTTGACCAGATCTAAGTGAACTTCATTGTAAGGACTGCTCATCAAGCTACAGGAGAAACCGTACAGTCCGCGATAAGGAACAGTGAAAATTCCAGTTCTCGGTTGATAAGCTCTGCCCAAATTTGTCACCACGTGAGCATACTTGACGATAGCTCTTGCACCAATTGTGTCAGAGGAAGCCAAGGCTGTGAATGCGACAACTGGAGGCCTGTCTACAAATGATCGAAATGAAAATTATAAGTAATAAATGTTCGCAATGGGGTCCATTAGTTCAGATTACCTCTACAAAATCTAATAAAATTGTCTTTACATTACGGAAAATAGCGACCTGTTTGGACTACTAAGCAAGAATAAAACGGAGCTAAAGCTACAACATAGATGTTGCCTACACCCAGAGTTCCTTTCTTTTCAGTTTTTCTTCACCAACAATGAACATTCATTTAAAAGTAGCATTAATTGTCTTGTGAATCGCACACGGTTTATTGAAAAAAAAAAGCTCTTTGAAACCCTTTTCACTGTTTTTTCTTAAAAAAGAAAAGCGTTCACACAGCTAAGGAACACGTCATGACAGGTTAACCTCGTTCTTCGTTTTATTTCCTCTGTTAGAATGATAGTTCGATCTAACATTTGTAGTATAAAAATAAACCTCTGTCATCTTTACGACTCTTGGCTTTAATGTCATAATTATGTATTTTGTTTTGTTCATTTACAAGGCTTTAAACACTTTTAAGTACGTTTGCTAAAACGATAGCATATACTTATGAACAATTTTCATTCCAGTTTGCAGAACAGATATGATAAGATACATATTTTCTCCCCATTTTTATTTTTTTATTTTTTTTTTTTTTTTTGAAAAGCATTAAGTTTTATTTAAATTCAATTTCATATTTTTGAAGCTAAGAGGGAAGTTACTATGACCAAGTCAATTGTCAAAATTTTAAAAATTTAATGTTTCTCAACATGTTGGCAAATTTAGCAAATTTAATAATTCAACTGTCATCTCAGTTTTGAAAAATAACCTCTGATTATGATGTAATAGAATGATAGTATATACGAAACGTCTTGATGTTGACAAAGGAAAAGATCAAAACAATCAAACATCTGTGTACAGGCGGAATAATAATTGTCTAAAGTGAATAAATTAGAATGCAAGTATCGATCCTATTTCTTTGCAACTAATATCTATGAAAAATACCAACAAGAAATAAATTGACGCAATTGCCAAAAGAACCATATAACTGAAACAAATAAATAAACAACTCGAAAAATGTAGTGTTTTTCCCTAGTAATTAATTACAAATGAAATAATATGATTTATCGCAATACTATAAGCATTATAATAGTGCAATTGCAATGCACCATTAAGTGGTTAGATAAAAAAAACCCGCGAAAGCCTCACGAGAAACAAGTTTCTTCTTTTTGTTGTAGAATGGGAAAACAATTATTAATAATAAATTTCAAAAGTATAATTTTTCCTTGCTGAATAGAGAACCTTATAGTAATCTCTGTCTCAAAATAATAGATTTTAAAATATGTTTTTCTTAAGATGACTATTAACAAATATACATTCTTGCATGTAATTTTTCACAATGAATTATATTCAAATATTTCAAAAATGCATATTACAGGTATCTATGGTTGATGCCAAATACCAACGTGACAAAAAAGCGGATATGAACTATTTACGAAAGATGTTCTTATAGTAAGTTACTTTTATTTGTTGTATGCTACATTGTATTATTAAGTAGACAATCAGTTCTCGGAAAACATAATTTAAGATATTGCGATATATACCTATACCGGCGGTCGGTAAAAATTCCCCACAAAACAGGCGGTCATGATGCTAAAGGAATATTAGTTAGTCGAATTTCAATCAAAACCTTTTTTTCATGCTATATATTTTTTCCCAACATAAAAATATCTTTAAAATCCATGAATCAGCATAAGTATATCCAAATCTTGTGTAAATTTGAAAAATCTGGTCATCGTTATACTTACAAGAATAGCTTTCTACTTGAATTGCTAAGCAAAGCAGGAAGATTATCTGAAGCATCTTGATCTAAAAGTCGAAATATATTTCAAAAATTCATTTCACATTTGAATGACAAAGTTTTTTTTACACTTAATTTGTAGACAAAATCAAAATAAGTTGTTCATACATACCCAAAGACGATCTGCACCAGGGTATCACTTCATACGTGTTATATAGACACAGTGTCGTCCACCTGGTGCCAAGGCATATTTGAAATTATATATCCTTTTTGAAATTTATCAATGCAAGTAATAAAAATCTTATGTTACCTTTATCAATGACAAATGTTTTTTTTAAATCATTCAAAAAAATAAAATGAAACGATACGTACACGTTTAGCTCGTCTGAGATGATAGAGTGTTACAAGGGTGAAAGAAGCCAAAAATACGAGAATGATTAGCACGTGCAAAGCTTTGTTGACTACCGTACATGTACATGAATTGTTTTATAAATTAATAATCTTCCAAGTGGTTAATATCTATAAGTGACTGCAGTTACAAATCTTTTAAAGAGTGCATTGAAACATTTCGACATTGATGTCATCGTAGATAGTTAGATGAACTTGTGTTCAAACCTTTTGTATAATAAGTATTTATACAATAAAAGATGTTCAAATCAATACCCGATGAGGACAGTATTCAGGGCTGGTACTAAATAGAGGAATTCGACATAGGAAGAAATCGGCTATTTCGACATTTCCCTCTCAAACTCTGTAGCTAATACAGCGGGAGATAAGATCAGCATCCAATTTATTAATGTTAGTTTTTAAAAGATAAATTTTGGCGATTACTTCAAATATTATGCATGCATATGAAACGATAAAGGCAACAAATTTGCTACCCAGATAACAGATTTAGGCACGATATAACTTTTAAACAATTTCGTTGTGATTCAGTCTTTCGACTTATACAAGTTCATATTTTGAACACGATGGCCTTTCACAAAAGTTCTCTAAATATGTGGTGAAAGAATTTCAACAAGAAGATCATTTGAGATAAAGCAGGCATCTTATGATCAGAAATAAAAGTTTTGTCTTAGGCGAGCTAAAACATCTACAAATGTTGTCGTTTTGTTTACGCAATTTTATGCAGTAGATATTGGGAACTTGTTTTTTTCATTGTTTACATTGACACTTTTATTGCATTTTTATGTATCTATCCATGTCATACCAGCATGTGTACGAGGCATTGTTCATACATGTGATCAATAACACATTTGAAGTTAACTTCATGAAGAGGACTTTTTGTGAACTAGTATTTAAGTTCTTTTTTTATTCTTTACTGTACGAATTATGATACATAGCTTACTACCTTCTTGAAATAATGTAACTTTCAAATTTAAATACAGGTATTCAGTGAGCACATTAACGGTGCTGTATAAGCTACATGTAGTACATATAAATGTAATATATGTATAAAAAAAGGTGTAATTGAAGTATATATATTGTTATATCTTTTATACTAAATGATGTATAAAATCTAATTAAACTACACTTCTTTATTGCAGAACTTAAAACTGTATGCATAAGTTTTATACGAAACCTTTCTATAGACATTTGTAATAATTTATTGTTTAAAACATGAATGATGACATATTAACAATATTTAACAATTACTCACAATAGCAAGGCGAACATAATTGTTTGAATGGCACATGAGGCAACAACAAAAAACGTTTTAGGCCTAGACGATTAAACACTTGTATTTTTATTTTGAAAACTCCGAACAATTCTATGAAACTCAAATTGCTAAATAATACTACGATCTATCTAGCATCAAATGACGTAGATTACATGTATACCATCGAATCCATGAATTACTTTTAGAGAAAGAGCAACGAACTAATGTATAGTGCATAAGTAAGAAAGCCCAGAAGGCTCATTCGAGATTTAAAATACGAGATTTGAAATACGAGATTCGATATTCGAAATTCATTATCTAAATTAACCATACCAATCTTGGATATAAAAACATGTATCCTAGCGACACAACATTTCTTTAAAAAAGATCAACAAATCCGTACATGCTCTTTATTACATGTAAATGTCATATTATCTCTAAATTAAAATTAATGATCACTTTAACTTGGATGAATTTGTTCACGCAGAATAAATAATAAAAATAATGAGAATACCGAGTGCTTCGCCATTCTGGTTTTGCTTGAATGAGCGTTTTAGGATTTCGTACATAAACTACATGTAATCTCTTCTACAATATTTTTTCTCTATTCTTAAAATAATGTATGATATTACTGCCTTTATTTTCTTTAATTTGCACAACAGTTGACTTAAATATCATAATTATGTATTTTGTCAATTGTGAAATGTTCCTTAAGATGCTGACAACTATAACGAGTTTTAGAATTAAACTCTTTTTGTCTTCTCAAGTCCTTGAAGAAATAATCCGTGATTATGATGTAATATAACATTAATATTTAATAAACATCTTAATGTTGACAAAGAAATAGAACAAAAACAATCAAACGTCTGTGTACAGACGGAATAATAGCGAAGCAGTGCGCGGGAAAAATAACAAGCTAAACAAGAGTAAAGGACTAGTTTACAGTGGTGATTATCTATAAGATGTAGTTGACAATGATGTCAAATATGCGTAGTTCCGGCTGCGGTCTCACCAAAGGTTGCACCGTGAAACATATTGTCTAATGTAAATTTGTAAAATGAATTAGAAGGCAAGTTTTGATCCTATTTTTTTCAACTAATACATTTGAAAAATACCAACAAGAAACAAATTGATGCAATCGCCAAACTAACAATGTAAATGAAACGAATAAATAAACCACAACTCTAGAAATATAGTGTCTTTCCTGGGAGTTGATTATAAATGAAATGAAATGATTTATCATTTTGCTATGAGAATTGCTATGGTTTAAAATTATATGATGCTAATAAATAGTGCAATGGCAATGCACCATAAAGCGGTAAGACAAAAAACCGCGAAAGCCTTATAAGGAACATTAAATCTAGTTTCTTCTGCTCGATGTAGGACGGAAAAACAATTGCATGGCTTCGAGTAAAACAGATATTATTTTTGCTTGCTGTATACTGAATCTCGTAGTAAACCTTGTCTCAAAATAGTGGAATTTAACGTGATTTTCAAAAGATGACAATCAATAAGTATACATACTTAATTATTGACAATTTCTTACAAAAAGAACACAAATATTTTTAAAATACAGATTTAAGATATACCATATGTATATGATTGATTCCAAATACCAACATGACGGCGAAAATAAACTATCTACAAATTTTTTCTTATAATAAGTTACTTTTAATTTTTATATGGTCCAATTTTTTTAAAAAGTAGACAGTCAGGTATCGGAAAACATAAATTGAGAAATCGCGGTATATACATGTACCGGTGGCCGGTAAAAAAAAATCATAAAATAGGCGTTCATGGTGCCTAGGGAATTCTAGATAAACATTTTCCCAAAGATAAGATTATTAATAAAATTCATCAATTAGCTTTAGTATATCCACTTCATATGTGTTATATCGAAATAATTTGATACACCTGGTTCCAAGGCATTTACGAAATTGTATATCTTTTTTAAAACCTTGTCAATATGAGTAATTAAAAAACTTATGCTACCTATATCAATGGCTTATAAATATTTAAAAAAGATAAAAAAAAAAAATTGAAGTGATATGATACATAAACGTTTAGCTCATCTGAGATGAAAAACCACATTATAGGATATTGAAAGGGTAAAAAAAGGAAAAGCAACAGACAAATGTATAGTATATAAGTTAATCTCGTCTAGTTTTATTTTTTATCTTATAATCATATATGATAGTCTTTATTTTCTTTCAGCAGAACAAACAGCCTAACATCGAAACATTTGTTGTTGTTTTGAGTGTTTTTTGCATCAATTACAACGTGTTACTTTAATCAGGCACATTTTCACGATTTTTAATAAAACCAACGGCATTTTGATAATTTGTTTTCCCAATCTTTAAGTGTTCTAATGGTTGGAGTGTTACAGTTTGAACAACATCTTTTTAATAATTAACGCAATATATTTTCGTTTTCCTATAAACAATAATATTGTATGTGCTGTGGTCATTCAGCAGATTTCTTAAAAACATCAATTTGTTTCACGGTGTTTTAGTTTCTTGTATGAAATTGATTTTGCTTGTCATTTGTACAATATTACTTTCAAATTTGGTTAATATTGTCCCTAAGGTAAAAAATGAAACAAATGTACAGACGTAGAGATATACAGCTCAAGTGTACTCTGTACATGTTCACAATAGTTGGTCCAAAGTGTTTAAATAATAATTGTTGAAATATTACGTATTTTGTGCAGGGTGTCTGTAAAAATCTAAATTCACAGTAAGGCAGTGTTGTTGCAGCGTTTTACCTATATATACGATACGTAGCATTTCTGGGTAAATAAAAGTATGCACAATGGACATTTAAACACAAGTAAAACATATAAATGAGTCATATAGTGATGTTCAGCATTTTCATTTTATATTTTTGTTATTAACACACCAGAAAACACATTGTAAGACCCATGGTCATTTAGCATGGCCGTCTGATCGTTGTCATTCTGGACCCAAATTTTGTCCCCTTTATTGACAAGAAGTTGCAGCGTTTGCCCAGAGTGAGGATGGGTTTTAGGCCCAGAGTACACTATAGACAACTTTTTATTATTCATGGTTAATTGCAGATGAACATAATTGCTTGGATGGCTCATCAGACTACAGGAAATAGTGTAGATACCCCTATAGGGTGCGGTAAATATTCCCGTGGACGGTTCATAGGCCCCACCAACATTGGTCAGCACGCTATCATACTTCACAACTCCATGACTGCTCACTGTTGTGTGTTTGGACAAAAGAGCAGTGAAAGCAACAGGAGGTCCATTTCTTCCTAAAATATATGATATCTATATTTCTTACTTCAATGATATCAAGGATTTGGTCTTTGTTTATCATATTTTATACCACCATTATGATACTTCAATATTTAAGAAATATTGCAAATGTCAATATGGGTTTGGCTGCGTATATACATAAAATCTAACATATTTCCTAATTTTATTAGTAATTTTAAACACTACCGTTTCTTTATTCATACTGTATTAATATTCGTTTTAAGTTTAATTTCAATATATTGTTTTGGCTGTCATCATTGAATCAATAAGAAAGGCAACAAAGGTTTAACTAGCTCACCTGAGCTGAATGATCAAGTAAAAATTTTTCCGTCTGTTGTCTGTCCGTTCGTGAGTAAACTTTTCACATTTTTTTATTTCTTCTCCAGAATCACTAGGCTGATTTTAGCCAAACTTTGCCTTGAGCATTAGTAGGTAAAGGACATTCAAGTTTATCAAATGGAAAGTCCACCCCATTTTCAAGGGGAAATAATTTAGAGTTATTGAACATTTGGTGGCCTTTTTTAAAAAATCATCTTCTCTAAAAGATTTGGCCAGAATAGCTGTAACTTGTGTAGAAGCATCTTCAAAAAGCGAAGTGTAGATTCAAGTTTGTTAAAATCTTTATCACCGTGGGGCTAGAGTTGGGTTCCATTTTTATAAAGTTGCATATTGTGCATTTGAGACCATGAAGCTAAATAGTTCAGAGTTATTGGGGGTTTTTCGCTCAGGTGAGCGATGTGGCCCCTTGAACTTCTTGTATATTCAACTCTTCCAGAGCACATTGCTAATCGTTTTAAATCACAGCAGCTGATAGTGAGCGACTGTAAGTGTTAAAGCAAAACCTAAATCCATTTTCTTTCTATTTGACTATATTTCAATAAAAATAAATATAAACTATCAAACAGTTTTTAATCAAGAAAGAAACAGAACGATTAAAACTTTTTTAAGGAAGGACTTGCTAAGCGGTAAATTCTTATTCAATATTGATATAGTTTACTTAATTGCTTAATGTATAATCCAATGTTTAAGTCCTTATTCATTTTTTAAATCGATAATGTGTCTACATCATTCAGTTGAATAGAAAGACTCAAGTACACCACATCATTTACAATGTTTATGAAACTTACCTATCTAAAGTACTTTCCCGGCATCATTAACCATTTCATTTAAAAATACGCTGACTATCTAGAGAATGGCAATCCAGCAAGAGAAATGAATCTTAAATTTTACACAAAAGGCAAAATAGAAATCATTGACCTATTTTCCTACCTTGTCCGATATATTCAAACTTTTGCACAGTGTTTATGTCTGAAATGAATGGAGAAAATTTTTTTGTTAATAACTTCAACCGGCAATGAAATCAAATGCACCTTAGCATGTCTTGATTGAAAAGTTTAATGTTCGGTCTGCTATGTTTCCAGTTTCTACCAGCAACGAATGCATCTCTTGTACTCTATGGTTTTAAAATTAATTGCGAAGAAGCCTTGATATACTTTTAGATTTTAATTCATCCAAACAATGCAATTAACGAGGTCGGGTAGAGTTCGAGTGCGCATGGTTTTGCGCATCTACTTATTTTCATGCAGCCGTGGGTGCAAAGTTATAAATTCGTTTTGTGTTGTGTTTTTATGCAAAATCAACATTATATATTACGTCTATAAATTGAGAAATTGTGATTTTATGACTTTTATAGGGTAAAATGTTAAAATGGCGCTTACGCGTCATCAATCTCATTAAAATCAGATCCTTTGATCCGCTCACGAAGATCGCTAAAATCAGATCCTTTGATCCGCTCACGAAGATCGCTACACTGATTAAAATCAGATCCTTTGATCCGCTCACGAAGATCGCTACACTGATTAAAATCAGATCCTTTGATCCGCTCACGAAGATCGCTAAAATCAGATCCTTTGATCTGCTCACGAAGATCGCTACACTAGATCCTAGTGTAGCGTTCTTCGTGAGCGGATCAAAGGATATGATTTTAATCAGATTGACGCGTCATTTTTTCCGGTATTATAAACTAAGCATAAAACCGAAGAAAAAAGTATGATTCGCTCATTTATTCGAGGCCGCGATGGATACTTAAAATAAGAATATATTGACAGAGCATTAGGAGAAACATTTAAGCTTGTTAAAAGTGTTATTTCGTAAAAAAAAAAATAATAATTTTTATAAGCCAATATATATTGCAATATGCCATTTTTTTTTGGGGGGGGGGGGGGGGAAGGGGGCGTTTTATTATATTATTTCTGAACCAAACCACTCAGTAAACATTGTTTTAAATTTCAACATTCGGTGACTTTGTACAATACTTTTCATATATTTGAAAGAAAAAGAAATCCCTACGGCAGAAATACAAAACATATAGTGAAAATGAAAAAATCATTGCTTTTTCAACAAATTCCCATAGGGTCTCATAGAAAACAATGGTAACTTTTGAGACGACCCCCTAGGAAATAGGGATTCTATATAAAAACTTAATTATCTAAAAATTAATTCATATAGAACTATAACTACATGCAGTAAATATCATCAAAATA
This sequence comes from Magallana hongkongensis, assembly GCA_016163765.1. Lineage (NCBI taxonomy): Eukaryota > Metazoa > Mollusca > Bivalvia > Ostreida > Ostreidae > Magallana > Magallana hongkongensis. The sequence goes on along the minus strand of WFKH01003881.1, from coordinate 9,887,552 downwards.
TCTAGAGTAGAAATAAGTAGACTCGGCCTCGTTAACACTACTGTTGTAAAAAAAAAAATAATAATTGCGAAAAATATTTTGAAGACAACACGGCTAGTCGTGAATGTAAATATTCAAATTCATGTAAACAATGCGTTAATAATGATGTTGCCAAAATACGAAAGGAACTTGTTTAAAACCTTAAAAGAGACAAATGTGATGAAGAATACTAAGATAACTTTGGTAGTAAAAGCATGAATTAAAGTAACTTACATAAGGCACCTGTACTGGTCATTACACTAAAGAGAACAGCAAATCCCAGCATTGTCTATGAATAAATCTAAACAAACAAAAGCAGTGAGCTTGGTTTTCAATTTTAAAATGTTTTTGTATTATTTATTTCTGTTGTTTTATATTGAAGATAAAAATAGATATACAATTCATTAGTATATTACATAGCAAAGATCTAGTGAACCATGTTTTATTACTGATCCTAAATAAGTGTATCAGAACATGAAGACTGTGTCACGCCATGCGTATCTATTTCAATTTAATGATATATGTACCTTTTTTATTTAGCGTATATTACTTCAGTATTTCGTTAACTATATATTTGGTCTCTTTGAAAGCATGTTATCTTCCACGGAAAACAATCAAGTATCTCATGTCAACGTGTTCATACCTGCTATAGAGATCTCGAAGGGCAATCACAAAGTATTAATATCAAAACACCAATTGAATACTGCCAGGAATTTAGTAGTATATATTTACATTTTCCAGTGTATTAGTCTGTAATTACAATGCAAATCAAATTTGTAACAAATATACCTAACATTTTATCGATGACGCAAATGACTATTGCGGGGCGCAACCTCGGCGTGTATTATTATACGATATGAAATTAACGTAATAATGCCAATATTTTAATATTAAATCGATCAATTGATGATGAGAATTTTAATAGTATAATTAACAAGCTATTTGATAACTAAAATTGTTTGAATATTATGAGGTGATCAAATACGGTCGGGCGTGATCAAATCAATCATATGGTCTTTCGGGATTCATTGGATTTGATCACCTCCGACCGTATTTGATCACATCATAAAAATATTATTTAATTTCATTTATTTGATCACATCATGATAAGATTTATTTAACAGCTGTTAAAATAAGAACAGATGGTAAATAAGTCAAAGGAATAAAAGTAGTTTTTAAAGCGTTTACTCCTTTCATGTTGTTAACACCTAAGTTTAATTATAAAAAATAATGGTTAAGAACATTTCCTAAAATTTGGTTTAAGAAAGTTTATGAGCCCATCTTCTTTAATTTGTTTGTCACATGACCGACGGCATTTTTCCCAGTATAACTATAGACATACGAGGGTTGTCCAAAAAGTTAGTGGACACATGTAATTTCATTAATTTGTCAATAACAATGCTATTTTCAGGAAAGTATTATAATTTTCAAATATAGAGTATAATAATGTTTATCAATAAAAATCACAGTAATGTACATTCTTATATATATATATATATATATATATATATATATATATATATATATATATATATATATATATATATTTATATATATATTCTATACAGGCCGCACGGCCCAGTCTGACGATGAGTTATAACGACGTTTTTATAACGTCGTATTCCTTCGTTTACCTGAGAGTAGTATTACCGTTTGGCCAGAGGGTACAATCACATACTCCATCAAAATATCGCTTGTGCCACTTGTGGATACGTGATCGTGAAATATTTTGATGTTTTCCTGTTTCCTTCATCAATTGTATCGTTTCTATCGATGTTTTACCCAAGTCGACACAGAATTTTATGAGGCGGACGGTTCAGTGCGGTCAGACGACATCGCTTTTTCTGGCGTTTTTAAAGACATGTTCTTGCCATATATCTTTTAAAAATCCTTTGCTAGTTTAAAAACGGTTTCAAATGTCGTATGAAAATGACGAACACAGTACTAACTACATAACAATTGAAGATTATGATGTTTTGACATGTTTTTAAAAAACTATAAATATTCATAACTAAATACACTTGTACAAAGTCTGGACAATTTTAACACTGGGCCGTGCATACTTTTCGCGACCCTTTAATACAGTAAAATTTTAGTTTAAATTTAGAAAAAAAATTCAAAACCACTTTACTTTGATTTCTAATTTTATGACAAACATTTCGGTATGGAATATGTACATTTAAACCCATTTAAAATGACAAAATTGCTATTGTTTTCGAACATTTTGGACAGCCTTCGTACTAGGTCTTTTCCTTCGTCAAAAATCTTTTCTTTTTCTATACTGGGAAAAAAATATTGTCTTTATGTGTCATTAAAAATTTATCCAAATAACAGCCCCCCCTTCCCCACCTACGAAGGATTTTCAAAAACATTAACCCGCGTATCTCAAGATGGATATTAACTATTAAAAGATTACCGAGGAATAAAGTATATATAACATAGGCCTATATTACATATAATAGAGCAATTGAACGGATGCTATTTTTGTGTGGAATATGGGGATTCGACCAGAGCGGCGCCAGTTTAAGTACAAATGTAAGAGACACTCTCGTGGCTTGCGTAAGCATCAGTATTTAAATCTGTCAAACAATTCTTTTACATTCTTTTATGTTCTGTCAATCCCCGGGTACTGCAAAAAGGTTTGCACTTAAGATTTGCTTATTCTAATAATTATTCATTTCTGTCTCCCATATTCCTTATGTTTCAAACAGTTTCCTGAAGGTTGAGTAATTGAGTTTCGCCTGATTGTTTTATCTGTAATTTTAAAAAAGCCAACTGTGCATATCTACATTATGGTTAACACAGGTGCTAACATCATTTATTCAGCACATAAAAATAATTATGATTAAATGATTTTGAAAAAAAAGTTATTAAAAATGTTTATATTCAATTTAACTATTTCAAACATGTCTATAAAACCCTATTATTACGTAGTTTTTTTGCTTCGATGCATTGTGTATTCGATTGAAATAGACCATTGGCAGTTTTGTCGTCAATAGACAAAGATAAATTTACTCCTTTGTCTGACGGTAATATACTTATTTATTTTTATGTTTATATGTATATCTGTTTACTGGTAAATTAGATATTTCAAAAATGCATATACGTATCATATCATTACGTTTGCTGCATCATTGCATTGTGAATGAAAAAGACCACAAGCAATCTGTTCATCAACTAACAGAGGTAGATGAATTTTGTTTGAAAAATTTATATGCATATTGTACAATGCTTATACATTTGAAACGTGTTATAGAAAACAAAAACGTAGTGTTTCTTCTTTCCGTTTATTTAACATTTACATTTCCCTTATTAAGGTACCGGAGAAAACATTATATCCAAATGATCGTGAAACGTTGCTTTAATATGATTATGGTTCTGCATCGAAATATTGTCCCCTTGATCCAAGTCTAGATAGAGAGTTTGAGACGATTGTGGAAACGTTTTTGATGCAGAGTACAAATTAATTAAGTAGATACTCGTTTTCTATTTTTGACCATTTCTAGGTGAACGCTGTTACTAAGAAGACTCACTAAGATACAGGAAAATCTGTACAGTCCATGATAAGAAGCAGTGAAAATTCCAGTTGTCGATTGATAAGCTCTACCCCAGTTAATCACCACATCATCATACCTGATGACAGCTCTTGCACTAATTGTTCCATCACACGATATAAAGGCCGTGAAGGCGACTATGTGATCTACAAACCATTTAAAAAATACAGCAATAGTAACTCTTAAGATATTCAAATATCATTAAAGGACCATTTTTACAAAATGATTTTCATTAGTTAATCCCTTCAATGTCATCAAAAAAAAAACCCTTAATTTCAAAGCACTTTTTTTATAGACTTTTTCATGTTTTCCATCAATTTTTTTTATTATTTCTGTTTTAGGAATACCGAGTGCGAAAATACTTAATGGTAAGATTTATGATAGAGGAAAATCGGTAAAAATGAATGCTGATTTTAACAAACTATTGTCTGTTCGACAAAGTAAACTTGATCATTAAATTGTTAACGTTTGTCAATTATAATACTTTGAGCTGCCCTTGAACTACTTATTTACGGTATATTGTTTCCGAGGAAGGCTTATCAGAGAAAATAGTTGACTATACAAGCGAGATACATTAAAAAACTCTTAAATTATGACATGCGACTTGTTTCATCTATGTCCTACCGTGAATACTTTCGATTTCCATTAGCGCGCCCTTTAAATTAGAGGCCCGTTTAGTCGTGTCTCTGGGACAACCGAAAAACACAGTTATGGCGGAGAATACAAATTACCGCAGTCTTCAATGTGCCGATTTGAACGATATTTTAAAAGATAAAGGAATTCCCTATTCCAACAAAAGAAAGAAAGAACTAATAGATCTATGCAAATGTGAAAGCGCGGAAGCTTTAAATTTACCAACCATCGGTCAAATTGACGACGATCTGGAGGCATCTATTTCGAGACGTACCGTCAAACGTACCCGGACCCACGCAGCGATACGCAGCTGGACTGAAATAAACTGTGAATAAATTCCAGGGGATGGTTTGTTCTTCATAAAGGGAAAATGTGTTCCTGAGACAAAACAGTATAGCAGCCTGTATTGTCCATGGATACTGCTTGAACAAACAGGACATGTTGTTTCAGCTGAGTGTACCTGTGTTGCGTAAGTTTAATTGTATTCACTTATTCATCGTACAATAATTTAAAAATTGTGTTATTTTGCTTTCTGACTCGGAGTTATTTGGATAGTTTTTATAAATCTTGTTACATTTGAAAACATTTTGCATTTAAACAGTGCGGATGGATCATGCAAACATGTTATTGCACTTCTTTTCGGCCTTGCTGACCATGTTGTTACCATGGAGGATAGAACAAACATTGGTGTAACTGATGCAGCAGCTTATTGGGACAAGCCTAGAAAAGTCAGCAGACCTGTAGTAGCTCATGATCTAGATATAAGGTTAGTTCATAGTTATTTGTCATAATTTATGAAAGTAATATGTATTTTTATACCAGTTATATTCCTATTTCATTTAACAAAATAGAATGCTGTTCAACTTGTTCAACACTGTCAATATTGACACAATTTATATCTTGTAGGTCAGACATGCATACCCCAGATAAGCCACGGCCATCTGAGGATTCTGGCTACCTACCCCTGAGATCAAGAACCGTGGACCAGAGGGCAATAGAAAAGGGCTAAGTCAAAGTTCTGAAAGATAGCCAGACAGATGCTATAGCACTGTATACATTATCGGATTCTGAAGACAGTGAAAGTGACCTGTCCATGTTGGTGGAGGATACTCTTCTGAATATTATTGATCTACTTGCAAAACATGGTCAAGAGAATCTCAGTGTTGATCATACCTACATCCATGAAGTGAAGGAGCTAACACGGGGCCAGTCAGCAAATCTTATGTGGCAATATCAAAGGAAAGGTAGACTGACTGCATCTAATTTCTACAGTGCTTTTCATTATAGAGGTACCAGCACAGATAATTACATTGTCAAGAATATCATGGGGAAGTACCAGTTTACTTCAAAGTCAGTGGAATATGGGAAATCTCAAGAACATGTTGCCAGAGGAAAGTACATCGAGTAAATGGCGAGTCGTCATCCATCGTTTCATTGTTCTGAGACGGGCATCTTTGTTTACAAGGACTTTCCTTACCTTGCAGCTTCTCCTGATGGTGTTACTGAATGTAAATGTTGTGGAAAAGGACTTTTGGAAATAAAATGTCCATTTAGTTTACAGAATGAGGTTGCAATGTCTAAAAACTCATCTTGTATTTTAGTTGATGGAAAGCATGAGTTGAAAAAAAATCTGTCTTCTCCATATTATGTTCAGATGCTTGGTCAAATGGCAATTGGGAATTTTTCATTTTGTGATTTTGTCATGTACACAAAGAAAGACATCTATGTTGAAAGAGTTCGCTATTCTAGTGCAGATTGGAAGTCATTGTCATGTAGTCTGAAGAGTTTTTATACCCGTTTTGTATTGCCAAACATTGTTTAAACATGTTAAAGTATCATGTACTTGCAGAGTTATAGGACTCTTGCTACTGTAGTTAACACCAAAGCTTTACATCTTTCTGCTCTGGAGTTTTTAAGCATACCAAGTATATAGTACATGTATCTATTCCATTTAGCATTACACTAAGTCAACCAGTAGTTTATGTTTGAAAATACATGCATAATGACAATACTTGAGAGAGAGAGAGAGAGAGAGAGAGAGAGAGAGAGAGAGAGAGAATTTTTCAATCTAAAACATTCTTTAAAACTCAACAAGTTTATTAAATAATAACATTTCAGGTTAATTAAATTACAATGTATAAGAACTAAATACATCATGCACTTATTTGTTGAATTCATAACAAATTGAGAATATTTGAGTCAGAATGTAAAATTTGTAACATTCCATGTTATTCAGAATTCATATTTATGTCTATGTAGTGTATATAATGCATGTACATTGAAAGTACTTTATACATTTAATCATAACAGTATCTCATTTGCATGTACATGTAAAATAGCAGATGTACATTAATGAACTAGGACATTTATCTTTTTCAATAACTTCACTCATAAGTTATTAAGGATTTTGATTGAAAGGAGAATATATGAAGGTCAAAGATTATTCATTTATAAAAAACCACCTGTAACATTTTACCCTGATATATTTAACAAATATGTTTAATCAATGCATGTATTGTAAACAATATTAAAGTTGATGGAAAAATATAATTCAATGTGTTATCTTGATTGCACAGATGTTGTGAACACATACTAAAATAGCACTGGAACTCCAAGAAAGTCAACAGATACATTTCATTTGAATTTCTTTGCAAGTGGTGGCATAAAATTGCAAAAAGCAGGTGCAACACGAAGCATGGCAGAAGATAAGTTTTTCATGTTCAAAGGAAGAATTCCTCCTATCATTTTAAAGAATTTAATCCTGCGTATAGCTCTCTCAACATGGATTCGAAGGGAAGCAATTTTTCGAGTCTTTATAATTTGTTTAGAAGTAAGCACTCTTCCTATTCCATTTTTCCGCTCGCGAGTGAATGGTGGCATGTTTAGGTATGCTCCTTTTAAAGTTAAAAGGTCTCTAATCTGAAATTTTCTATCAGCCATTACTTCATCACCGGGGGAAATGTTGTCAAGGTATTTGCTGTCAATAGTTATCTTCCTGTCACTTATATTCCCACTCCACAGCTTTGAAACAAAAGTAAATGCACCATTTGGCTTAATAGCAACAAGTGCTTTGAGAGTGTTGTGGGATTTATAGTTGCTCCATGTACTTGATTGAGCAGAACAGTTCTTTTGCTTTTGGATAAATAGTTCAGTACAGTCGATAATAGAGGTGGTTTTGGGGAATTTAAGTTTAAATGACAAAGGCAAATGTTTCCTGATTTTAGCACTAGATGGCCATTTGATAACTGTCTCAAGAATCTGTGCTAGAAAATTAATCCAGGTGTTGAATAAGATTGAAATATGGCCCACAGATACACCAAAAAGCACAAAGTTAAATTATCCAAACCAAGTCTTAATTTCATCATAATCATCACAAATTCTTCTACTATTGAGAGTTTTCTCTTTTTACCAGACTTCTGTTGCTCTTTTTCCTGCCAGATCTTAGATCCAAACTGCCCTGCTCCCTTCCAAAATGCAACTTTACCATAGAATGTTGACAGGAACTGTAGAAAGGTTGTAAAAAAAGCAGAGTGATGGTAGTTCAAGGAAATGTTTTAAGTTATTATCATCCTGCAACACCTTCTTCAGCAGTTCTTCTCTAAAATTAACTTTCCGTGCCTTCAATTCTTCATTTTCTTCCCTCAGCCTTTTATTTTCATAGTGTAATTCCTCACATTTAGCCTGAAAAAGGAAGTATGAAGCTATGTAAATTAATGTTATTGTTTAGATTTAAAAAAGCATCTTCTGAAATTAACTACATGTACTACATGTAGTATTTAAGCACAAAGTATACATGTATGTAGTAAGAAAGGAGGAATGAGCATATAAATACATTGAAAATATATGGCTGGACCTGGAATCGAACCCGGACCCATGCAGCTGTATAGTCAGGAGCTCTACCACTGAGCTACCTAGGCTGATATCTACCGTCCATATAGCCCCAAATACTACATGTATAACACACAGAGAGGATATTCCGATAATTATACTACTGATATATCTAAAATTGTAAAATACATGTATGTTGTTTCTTTCATTTAATTAACATGACAAATTTAAAATGCGTATTTTAAATTAAACTAATTATATTTTGTTGATTATGTAACCTGATTTAATCAACTTACATCCAAAATCCGAATTCTCTCCACTAGTTCCTCCTCTCTGCAGTATTTACCACTTGGATTGCGACACATTTATTCATGATCTTGTGTCACTTCAGGGTAGGATAAAACTCCCACAGCTGCAATTTACATGTGCTCAAATTTAACAGATGTTTTATAAGATGTTTTACTTTAAATATTAATTTATCTTATACATGTTCCAATGAATGGTTTCATTTGGAGCTATATAAACTAGATCATAAAGTACATTAGTATGAAAAAGACACATTGCAAAATAAATATTTTACACGTTTTAAATAGTTTTAATAATAAATTTACATCAATATAATTATGCATGTAATTTCATTATTACCTGTTTCATTATTATTCTCATCTGTGTTGCAGTCTGAGATGTCAATCTCGCCAGAAACATACGGATAGCACAACTGGGTTTTGTCCGTGTGGCATTACACAAGCTTTGCTCTTCTAGGAAATGGTTCGTTTGCAGTACTGTTAGTGTTACACTTGATATCAGCTGTCCTACCATGATGAGAGTTTTTCGTTTTTCTGGGTGTGCTTTGCTTAAAATTATTGTACACAGATAAAGTGGGCAAGGGGTTTTCAAATGTTGGGCAACCATCCACAAAATGTTTAGAACAAACAACGTTGTGTCAATTGTCTACGTTCGGATCGACATTTAATCCCTCTCGTCGAATAAGGTTCAACCATCTTTTAAGAGTACATTCCACTTTTGGTAATTGATAAAAACGTACATCTTTGTCTTTTCTGCTGTCCGATGTACAGCCAACAGCAATACAATGCCTCACCGGCATATTTTTGTCATATTCACCGCGAACTTTTTACATTGTTTACGCGTTGTTACGGAATGTCCCGGAAATCTCGCGAGAAGTGTGCAATTTTTAACTTTTTCACAGGAGAGCGCACAAAGAACAATAACTCTTCCGGGGGTGGAAATAGAAAGTATTGATATGGAAAATATCACACAACAGACTTTTTTTAAATTAAAAAAAATAACGATCTCTTTGGACTAATAAGCGTAATAATAAAAACAAGCTTTAGTTATTTTATTGTTTAGATATTGGCTGCATCCCAGACAGACGTCCTTTGTTCCCAGTATTTCTCTATCAAAAACGGAACATTTATTATCTTATGTATACTAGAGAGTTTTTGTCTAACCTGTTTCACTTTTTTCTTTCAAAAAGAAAACCGCACACAAATCTAAGTACACGACACGGCAGCAAAAGATATTTGCTTGATTTTTTCCTACGTTAAATCTATAAGTAAATCGATCATTTATGATAAAAATGGTACCTATGTCACATTAACGACACCCGGTTTATATTCTTATTACTTTACATATTTGAATGCTATCGCTAAAACAGTATCATTGCAAGAAAAGTATATTATACTTGCATGAAAATGAATTACGTTACTTTTCCCAATTTTCGAAGAAAGGGGGGGGGGTCAGGTAAACATTCATCAATTTTTTTTTATTTTTTTTTTTTTATTTATTTTAAAATTATAGGGCAAAAATAGTCATATTAAACATTTTTTTCAAAAGATGACCAAAAAGTAGCATTCGTGTCTTTATTATTAACAAATGGCACAAAATCTTCCGGAAACAAGGAAAAATTTTAAAATGCATTTAAAAGATATGCTTTGTTATTTTACAACTTGTAGTAGCGAATTCTCTTAATAATCATTATTTTATTCACCTGGTGCCACAGGATATTTTTTTTTAATTTGTAAATATACGTAACAAAAAACGTATGTTACCTATATCAATGGTCACTTCTTTTTGCACATGATGTAAGGGGGTGGACACATTGACTCAAGTTTAATAAAATGTGTCGATGTTGATAATAGAAAGAAAAGATGCTACCTGTCTACTTCACTGAATAAAGCATTCAATCATTAAAATGCGTAAATGTTTTAGCTCACCAGAGACAACGGATTGAATATTAAGGGGTTTTTTTTTCTAAACAAAAGCTGCCTTTTTTGTTTCAAATGTTTTGATTGAGCACTTTCGAAACATATTTAGAAAAAACGGTCATAGGTCCTTATGTATCAAATTTGAACATTAAGAATCAAGTAACATCAAAATTATTCTAAAGTGTTATCGTTCCAAGAACTTTGTAATGGGCGGTGAATCTGTTGTTTTTGTCATTTCATATACATGAATAATATTTGAAGTGATCACCAATTTTTATTTTAATAGCAATTAAAATTCTTATAATATTTTTGCTGTATTGACCAGTTTTCAAGAGCAAAATGTCAACGTAGCCGATTTTTTCCCTATGTCAAATCCCCTTACATAACACCAGCCCTACTTACTGGCCTTTTCATGTACCGTTATTATGACCCCATCTTATTATCTACGATGACATCAATGAAGAACCGTTCTAATTCACATCCTTTTTATGAACTGGTTTAGTAGACGCCTATAGGTATTAACCACGTAATAGTTTTAATAAACAAAACAGATCATATATAGTAGTTTTCAAATACATGCACGTGTAAATCATGTGAAAATGTATGGCTTTTCGCTGTTCTATTATCTTGGTGTATGACTCTTCCATGATGAGCTAAACGTGTACGTTTCGTAGTTCTGACATTTTTCAATGATTAATGATTTTTTATATAATTGTATGTAATTGATATTGGTAACATACTTTCTTTAATAACTAACTGACAAAAAAAGAATACAATTTCCACTGTGTCTTGGCACCAGGTGGATGATAAAATGTCTATATAACACTTATGAGGTGATCACCCTGCCAGAAATCATCTTTGGGTAAGTGTGAACTTATATAATTTTGTATAAGAACTAATTGCAATTAAATAAGGCAAATATTAAGTATATTTTGTTAAAAAAAAAACTATCTTGATCTTTTTATGAAGATGTAATATTATTTTTATCATCCTGCTTTCCCCTGCAAAATAATGAAAATAAGACTATAGCTTTTGCTTAAATTAAAATTACTTTTGATTTTAAGATCAAAGTGTTACTGTTAACTTGCTTTGTTTTGCAATTAAAGTAGAAAGTTATGGATGTGTTTGTAATTGAAAAATGAATTTCAATTGGTTTTTAGATCAAGATGTTACTTTTAATCTCCCTGCTTTGTTTCGCAATTCAAGTTGAAAGCTGTGGATATGTCTGTAAGTACATATAGTTAATTGACTATATCAAGATCTTCAGTTTATAATAAACTTGGATATATTTAAGCTAAAGAGAATATGTAAAACGAGTTTTGTGAAAACACAAGACAAACGAATGTAAATCTGAATTTTTTCTTATAGTCATTTTTTTTTTATAAAATTTACTTCAGTATTTTTTTTACTTTTTATTTATTATCTGAAATTCAGTATAGAAAAATCAATTGTTAGATATTTGAAAATCGATCCTGGAAAAGTAAAAAGATAGGTGAAACAAGTCGTTAGACATAATTATAGAGTTTAAGTAACGTATCTTGCTTGCAAAGTCAACTATTTTCTCTTATAAACATTCAATGGGCACAACAAATCGGTGTAAAATCGGGGGAATCTCAAGGGAATGCATTGACAAAGCCGACCACTTAATGATCAAGTTTTACTTTGCCGAACAAAATAACGTGTAATATGGTGGAGCCCGCTCCGTGGGCTGAACGGACTACATGCGGTATTATGCATTTCTCGCCTCCAAAATATAAGGTTAAAGATAGTTGAAATCATATTGAAAATAAGTATGTAAAAAGTTATTATCCCAGTAACGTAAACATGTAGAAATGACGTCATGAAGATTGTCTAATAAAGGTCTTCCGTTTCCAACGGAAGACCTTATAGTTTTCGTACTGTTTATTATCAAGGTCTTCCGTTTCAAACGGAAGACCTTATTGTTTTCGTACTGTTTATTTTTTTTCCAAAATTTTGTGTATGCGATTTCTCGGAAACTATTCGACCGATCTCAAAATTTTTCACAGATGTTTAGATGTGATCTGAATTTTATATGTTTTTGAAATGTTTGTTGTCGTGACTTTCGGTCCCGATTTACGGCCGATTTTGTAATTTTTTACGACCTATTTTGTACAGAGCTGATCTCAGAAACTATCAGAGATATGACTTTGAAATTTTCAGGATTGGTAGACCAAAGTTTAAAGTTGTGCACTATTTAGTTGTTTTGCACCAGTGGCGCCATATATAACATAAGTGGTTGAGTATCAAAAGTTCTGTCCAACAATATCAAGAAAAAGGGGCTGGCCCCTTTAATTAGGGGCCAAAAGACTCGTAAGGTCTATTACAAATAACTAAATAACGATAAAGATTTTTAAATCCATCATAGAAGCAAAATGTTGATCGTAACAATATCTGTTTGAAAAAAATTATTACCATACACAATTATTACGTAATTAGGGATTTTTCGGGGGCAACATCCTCAAACTTTGACGCAACATATCTAGAGAAGAAGACATATCTTATTAAGTATGTAGAAGAGAGAAAAGTCCGTATTGATGATTCTAATTGGTTCCCTTATTCGAAACACCGATGTCTGTTCCCATTAGGGATCTACAGGACTGGTCCCTTAAATATTTAATCCCAAGTATCTAAAAATGAACAACAATTTTAGATAGGTATAAGAACAAAAAAATGTTTGTATTCTTGAGACCTTTCCTATGATATAAAGAAAAAGAGGCTGGCCCCTCTTATTAGGGGCCAAGAGACTCGTTTGGTCTATCACAAGTAACTTAAAAACGATCAAAATTTTGTAATATATTATAGAAGCAAAGTTGTTTATTGTAACAATGACTATCTCAAAAAAATGTTGCCACGCCCATTTGTTACGTAATTAGGGATTTTACGAGGCCAAAGTCCTCAAATTTTGACGCAATATATCTAGAGAAGGAGACATATTTCATTATGCATTGTAGAAGAGAAAAAGTCCGTATTGATGATTCTAATTGGTTCCCTTATTCGAAATACCGATGAATGTCGCCATTAGGGATCTACAGGACTGGTCCCTAAAATATTCAATCCCATGTATCTCAATAATGAACAACAATTTTAGATAGGTATAAGAACAAAAAATGTTTGTATTCTTGCGACTTTTCCTATGTTATCAAGAAAAAGGGATTGGCCCCTCTAATTAGGGACCAAGAGACTCGTTGGGTCCATTATAAGTAACTTAAAAACGATCAAGATTTTGTAATGCATTATAGAAGCAAAGTTGTTGATCGTAACAATATCTCTTTGAAAAAATCATTGCTTAGCCCATATATGACATAATTAAAGATTTTTATTTATTATCTGAAAGTTTTTTGGGGGGGATAATTCTAAAATTGTATCGATATGTTATTGTATCTTTTTTTAAAAATCGGACGGAAGACCTACTCGTTACTTGTAACGAGATCGTATCTAGTTTTAATAAATTATTGTTTTGGAGCAAATTTTGGTGTTTTCCAACGGTTATTCGGGTTTGAAGCATCGAACGCATGCTCGCTCAAGTACCATTTTTAAATATGATGTGTATAATTATATGCACAAAATCATGAGTAAAACTCGTAATTGAGCAGAACTGCGATCTATAATTTCATAATTTTAAAGGCAAAATATATAGGATAACTAACAATATTTTAGTTAGTTTGCGCAATTGGGGGGATTAGCCATTAGTGACGTCATAGATAAACAGCTATTGGACAATGGTAACTAAAATTAAGATTGATGTGATAGACATCCTCTGTTCAACTGGCATTCTAATTTCATAAATATTATGAATTCTGTAGAGGAATACGCCAGACGATGGGCCAAACATGAAAAAGAAGACCTTGCCACGTTGTTAAAATGGACCTTAAGTGTTCGATGCATGTTAAAATCTCGCATTAAGCGATTAAACCACAGTATGAAAACCATCTATTCTTCTATATTTGATAATTTAGAAGTGAAAAAAGAACTAGATAGATTACAAGATCAGTTTGTACTGGTCCCTGCTGACAAAGCAGTAAACAACTTTGTCTTTGTTTGTAAGGCTCATTATATAAATTGTATATTAGAAAAAATTGGATTTAATTCCGCAAGTGGCAATCCAACTCATACTCATAGCTCTCTCTCCAAGGAGGAAATTCTTCAAAATTATATGTCAGTTTTGAATATTTTCAATATTCCTAACAACCAAAATCAGTTTGAATTACCTTACCTATATTGGATACCAAAACTTAATAAAAATCCTTACAAACAAAGATATATAGCGGGTTCCAGTAAATGTTCTACACTTTATACAACCATCCCCCACGAAAAATTAAAGACCAGGCTTTTTGACATCATTGATAGCTGCTTTTTCAATAAAAATGGATCACGTAAATTTACTTACCTTGTCATCGGTCATTTGCAAAACTATTTTGTTAAAAACCATTCGGATTGTGCACATAAGTACTCTGAAATGGATATAAAAAGATACTTGAGTTTCTGATAGACAACATCTATGTAGTTTTTGGAAATCAGGCTCTCCAACAATTAGAATTCCCATTGGTACCAATCGGCCCCATTGTTAGCAGACCTATTTTTGAATTCATATGAAGCAGAATTTATTCAAAAACTTGTACGTGAAAAAAATAAATAACTCGCTGTGGCCTTCAACTCAACATTTAGGTATATCGACGACGTATTATCAATTAACAACTTTTACTTCCATACTTAAGCCGACTCGATATATCCCAGTGAACTTGAAATAAGAGATACCACAGAGTCTGCGTCATCTGTTTCATACTTGGATATTTTACTGTAAAGGGACATTGATGATAAACTAACAAAAAACTTTATAATAAACGTGATTACTTCAATTTTTCTGTAGTCAACTTTCCTTCCTTATGTAGCAATATACCTTCATCACCTGCATATGGAGTTTTTGTCTCTCAGTTAATTCAATACGAAATGGCATTCTCTACGTAAAAACATTTTCTAAGGCGAGGCAAGCTACTGACAAACAAGTTGATAAAGCAGGACTATCAACAGTCTCGATTGAAGTCATCTTTTAGTAAGTTCTATGGTCGATACAACGACCTTATCAGCAAATACAATCTTTCACTGGGTCGCATGCTGACTGACGTTTTTCATACTTATTACTAGGCCATAATTAATCACGTAATTGTCTACGGACCTTTCCGTTTTTCCCGAATACGACAAAGAGCACACGGCGGGTGTGACCGGTCAGCAGAGGATGCTCACTCATCCATGGTACCTGATCCGTGTTTGCTCTGCTCCTGTTTTGTATTTTTCCTTTGGACTTTTGATTTAAAACACTGTTCGTTATCACCACATGTCATTTTTAATGTTTTATGAAGATTTGATTTTGATACGATACTATTTAAAAATTGGTTAAAATAGCGGGGGGTGGGGTGGGCAGCTTTTTGACCATATCAAATGTGGTCCTTTCTCAGCCGATACTATAATTTAAATTTCAATGATTTCTATAAAGATGTTTCCATCAAGCTTCTTAGCACTAGTCATGTTCGATAAGGAAAATATTGCACTTTTTTATAAATGAAAAAAACGAATAAGTTCCAGAAAAAAGTGTTTTGAAATCTAGGTTTTGTTTTTGATGTAATAACAATATTTAAACAACAAATACTTAAACATTGTACCAGTAACATCTGAAGGCAATAATATCTTACTCTGCTTTAATTTTTACTTTTGAATCGTTTGTAGATCACAGGTCTCCAGCGCTCGCCTTCACAGCCATGTTGTACTCTCATAAAACAATTGGTGCAAGAGCTGTCGTCAGGTATGATCACGTGGTGACTAATTTGGGTGGAGCTTATCGATCGACAACTGGAATTTTCACCGCTCCTTTTCGCGGACTGTACAGTTTTTCATATAGCTTGATGAGTTATCCTAGTAACGAGGTTCATCTAGAAATGGTCAAAAATGGAAAACGAGTATCTAAAGTGTACTCTGCACCGCACACGTATCCACAATCATCTCAAACTCTCTACCTGATCCTTAATAGAGGGGACACGATTTGTATTGAGAACAGTTCTTCTGAAAAGAAGGCAACGTTGTACGAGGATACTGGAGGGTATAATACTTTCTCCGGTACCTTAATTAGAATTATTTAAGAGAAAAATAAACGGAAAGAATGGAACACTACTGTATTTATTTTTTTTTACATATATATACGTTTCAAATGTGTAAGCATTGTGCAGTAGCCATATAAAGTTGGAAGAGGGAAGAGTACATTTACCACTGTCAGTTGACTACAAAACCACCAATGGTCTATATGAATTGAATACACAATGAATCGATGGAAAAAATAACGTAACAATAGGGTACTTATAGGCATGTTTAAAATAGTAAAACGATTATCATATTAACACAAAGCTGCACGACTTTAACAGGCCTAATTTTTTCTCCGGTACCTTAATTAGAGAATTGTAATTGGTAAATAAACAGAAAGAAAGGAACACTATTACTTTTGTCGAATATAATACATTTTAAATGCATAAATACGGTGAACTCGCCAAGTCAGAGTCACTCCTATAAGTTTCATTTCATATTGATTAAAATAAAGCAGAAAAAAATTAAAAGTAGATACACTGATCGCGAACTATGGGCCTTTCTGTATTTGATCAGTAAAAATATATTTCAAGGTAAACATTTACAGATCATCCGAAAAACGAAATTAGGAATCAAGCGCTTTCGAGATGAAGATTTTCACTCATCTTCGACATGCTATGTAGCAACCTCTGATGATACAGTATCCAATAATAATTTTATCATTTACGAACTACCTAACCGTCCACTAATGATACAATTTCAAAATTATACCATTAAGGGTCAAAATTCACGTCTTCTAATACTAATGATATAAGAAAAAAACACAAAATAAGTACATCGTTGACCTTTAATGATATAATTTTTATTGCATTAGAGGACGAGCTTCGACCGTTAATGATACAATTAAGTATAGTATAGTACTATTTTTAATTTTGCATTTTGCATTTACCCCTGTTTATTTTTTGGTAGACTAACAAAAGTGTCAGACAGATTATTTAGATTCGACTTTGCTTTCCTGGTTCTTTTAATTTAATAAGATTTAATCTTTAGATGCAAGCTAATAAGAACCATGATTTCTTTCAAGTTTCAAGTTTCAATATTTACATTTTCAGTGTCTTTGCCTGTGATAACACTACGTATTGATTTTGTGCTATACAGTCCAATAAATTCAAATGACGTATAATTGGGGTGAAAGCGGGGTTTCCTTATTAATATTCAAATATGTAATCGTACAATTGCTGAAAATCATATAAATATAAGTAATTAGGAATCATTCTTTGAATATTATGAGGTGATAATTTCGGTCGGGGCGTGATCAAATCTATCATAAAGTCCATCGGGCTTTATTAGATTCGATCACGCCCCGACCAAAATACCTAAAGAATGATTCCTTATTCCTTAAATATTCACCTGCTAGAACAAGGTTAATTGAACATATGATAAAAATTAAAAAATAGTCAATAATATTCGGACCAGATGTGAACAAAAAATTTTAAAAGCAAAGGATCAAACCTACTTAAGGTGGAAAAACACACCTGGAAAAAGTCACTCAAATTAACGGAAAATTATTTGATTATGAAAGATATAATGAAAAATAAACTGTGCATTTGTTACATAAGCGACAAATTTGCAGTTTGGTAAATAAAAAAATGAATATAAAAAAACAATTCAGTTAGTGACAACGAAATCCCCTGCATGATTCGAAGTCGGGATTTACGCATCACAAGCAACATTTTATCAACTCGGCTATGGAGTATGTTACCTTTTGCCTTCGATAAAATTATTCCACCTTAAAGATTGTTTTTTATGTTGCTCAAGTTCGTATATCTCTTCTTCTTTTTTTAGAGAATCGGCTCCTTTTGTCGCTTTTCTGCTATTTGAAATAAGCATCTGAAATTATTTTACCTCAAATATCCATAAATGCGATACACGTATCTAGAACCAGTTGATCATTTCCAGTAAAAACAATGTTGTAAACTAAATATATATATATATATATATATATATATATATATATATATATATATATTTAATGCACTTCTTTCTCTTGACATTAGAAATAAACACTATCTAGAATAGATCCTTTTTACTCAAAATAGGAGCAACATATGCAGGCAAAAAGTCGTGTTTCATATAAGCATTTACCTATGACTGTAGTAACCCCTTATGATACATCCTCTAATGATATATAGTTGCATTAGTGGACATAATCGTAATCGATAATGATTTAATTTTATCATTAAGGTACTAAGTACTACATAGCCGTCCATTTTTATGCACTTTCAGGCTCGGATCCAGGATTTTTTCCGGGGGTGGGGGGTCGAACCTTTTCACAATAATGTAATAACAGTCAATTTATTTTTCTTATAATTCTTTTTTTTTTTTTTCTTTCCGACCGGGGGGGGGGGGGGGGGGGTTAGCCCCCCTCCCCCCACTCCCCGACCCCCTTTCTAGATCTGCTCATGACTTTCAAAATTATATAACAAATGGTCAAAATTTTAATCAACTATTGATATGAAATAAATAAAAAAAAACCGCAAAACTTGTAGAACATAAATTGTAATGATGAAAAAGTTCCTATTGTATCAGTAAGTGGACTTGAACCATTAATTGTACCCCTCTGTTTATATCTCTATTGACTGAGGATAGTGCATTAGATGGATTATTAACAAAGTAGCCAATTGAGGACGAGTACAATGTTGACCAATAATAATGAATCTTTATATTGCTTAAGGCCAAGTGGATAGATTTGCCTAGACTATCTACTGGACAAGTCATGCTCTTATGCGTGCCACTCTGTCTACTTCTCGCTCTGTTAGTTATGAAAAGTATGAGATAGATTATTTAAAAAATAAAATTTAAAAGAGTACAACATTGATCATTAATGATTTATATTTATACCTGTATTGCAGTAGTCCTAGTGGATGGTGTTGCCTAATGGACAGATTTCAACCATTAATGATACAATTCCATGTACGAAGAGGTACATGTAAA
>WFKH01003881.1:9845725-9867034 GCA_016163765.1 Magallana hongkongensis | reverse complement strand
TATATATATATAATACTGTAGTATGAAATATAAATTAAACAACTTTGCAAAACATCAACGAAACAGTCTGACGTGTTCCGGAATTGGCGACATCAGTATATTGTGCAATATTCATAAACAATTGTCAAACAGAATTCATCTACCACTATTAGGTGATGACAAAATCGCTTATGGTCTTTTGAACTATTTAATATTTTTTAGTTTGACGAGATATTGGCGCTTCTGATTGGTCGAAAAATTTCTTTGATACGTGCATCAATAATATTTTAGCCGATGTAAAGAAGAATAATAACCTCCGTAGAATAATGACCGCGGGTCATTTTTTGACGTAGAAAAATAATCCTCTAGCTGTAGAATAATTGGATTATTTTGAAGAAAAAAGACACGGGGGTTATTTCTCTTAATGTCAAACACGAAGACAAATTACCCCCATAGAAAAATGGCCCCTGCCGTAAACAAGAATAGATACCATGGTTTATACCATACCCAAGCTATTGGACTTTTAAATTACTTAAATTTTCAAACAAAAATAGCATTAACATAGCATTAACACCGTGTAGGAACAGACTGAGGTATAACTGTTAGTGTGCTACATTACATAGAGTTCTTATGAATGCTGGGTGGTCAACAAATTAACCATAAGATCTGCCTTAAACGTTAACATCAGATATTTTTGTCGATATACTAACATTAAGTAAAGAAAAAATCAGAAATTTTAGCTTTAAGATTTATCAGTTTCCTATATCTTTATACAAAGCTCTTCTTCTTAGGAGATTTAAATAGTTTAAAAATGACCACGACCATCGAGTCCTCAATATTTCGTCTTAAGTTTCCTCGACACACAGATATTTTATTTGATAAATCGATAAATAATCTCTTTTTTTGAAATATGATTTCACAAAACAGAGACCAATATCGGCTTAGAATCATTTTATGTGAATTTTGTATGTCTTTTTTAAGTGAAACGGGGAAAAATGTTTTGACTGCGGACCAGGTTTTTTATAGCTTAAGATTTGATAGAGCATTCGAGTAATAATTACTAACAGTTAAGTAAACTTTTCATAATTTTGTTTTAATCATTAAATTAAATTCTAGGTGCTGCACTCGCATACCCAGTAGTAAGTTGTATGGGGGAAATTATAACCGTCAATGCAAGTATAGTTCATGAACAATATAGTACTCTTTCATCGCCCCCCAAAAAAGAATTTCTTTATATCGTGACTTGTATTCCGAAATAAGTTTAATCTGTTTTCACACGTAATAATAAGATACATGTACAATTGTACCTCGTTTTGATAAGAACTATACCTCGGTGTAATATGTTAGTATCTTGTTATAACGAAATGATTTTTATTTATCAAGATATACCCCTTCTTTTACTTTAAGTTTATTTGAATTTGAATTATAATTTTAAGCTACTTTCTTTTTACTGCAATAAAAAATGACAATATTGTAGAGATTATTTGACATATAACAAGAAATTTTACTGAAAAATTTTACTGAAAAATTTGAATTTGAATACAGGGGTCACTTTTATTCACGTAGAATGTGCTCATTTCTATGAAAATGACACTTATTCTTCAGGCAAAAGGGTCATATTTCTACGTAGAATAATGACCGGGGGGGGGGGGGGGAGAATAGATATGGGTTACCCCATATATCAGAAAAATTGTTAATCGAAGAATGACCTATATTTTCGTGAAAAGACTGAGGAGGCAGCGAGCGTATGATTATGAATACTTCTTATTTACATTTCTAGGGAAAAGTGATTTTTACATTAATTTTGTTTTCTTCCACGTATTACATTTACATCGATATTCTAAACATTTGCTGTAATGTTGTATTTGCTGATCATGAATGGAATTTTTTTTTCAGAGGAATTGTAAAGAGTACCTGACTATATAGATTGATCGAATATATTTAAAAAATAATAATATTCCAAAACGTTGATAAGGTAAAATGAATAGCATTTACATGTAGTTCACATTATAGATTTTATTCTTTACGTATACAAAGTTTCAAATGCAATTTTATGTAAAAGTAAATACAGTGCATCTATGATCACCGTGAAGGAACGGACTGAAGTATAGTGTGTTATTTAACAGTTCTTATGTAGGCTGGGTGGTCAACAAATTAATCATTAGATCTGCCTTAAACTTTAACTTAAAATAATTTTTTTCCATATACTAACATTCAATAAAGTAAAAAAAGATCCAAAATGTTAGCTTTAAAATTTATCAGTTTCCTGTATCTTTATAAAGAGCTCTTCTTTAGAGGAGATTTAAATAGTCTATAAAAATGGCCACGGCCATCGATCTCCTTAATATTTCGATTTTCATCGAAACGGAAAAGGTATTTTAGAGCTTAAGATTTGATAGATAGATCATTCGAGTAATAATTCCTAACAGTTGTAGGGGAAAATTATTAACGTAAATGCAAGTACATGTATAATTCATGACCAAAATAGAGTCTATTCTTTTATCGCCGATAAACATATTTTCATTATGCGAGAGGCGTTCAATAAATAATGTCACTATTAAGATTCCTTAAAGTACAGGGTTTAATTGACCTTTGAATTTCTTTTCACGCATGATTTGGTTCATATTCTATTTATGGTCGTTTATCTGACCACGTTTCATCATCGAATACTCCTTTTATAAGCTGATATATAACCCCTATTCGAGACACTGTATGAAAATATGACTGGTAAGTCATCATCCAATAAGGCTGAAATTCGAGGCTACATAAAAGCAAGTGTAAGACTAACTAAAGACTCGAAAGAAATTTTCAGAGAACTGTGTGATGTGTGTGGAAACAAGTGTTTGTCATTGAGACAAGTTTACAGGTGGGTCAGCAAATTCAAAAATGACCAAACAGACCTTCAGGATAAGCAACGCCCTGGAGCACCTCGTACGGCTTCAACGGATGCAATACTTGCAAAAATAACCGATATCAATACTAATGATGGTCGATTACTCATTAAACAAATAACAAATATAGTAGGCATTTCATCTGAGACAGTATTTACAATTTTAAAGAAACATCTTGGCCTTCGAAAGGTGAGTGCAAGATGGATGCCTCATCTATTAACAGAAAAACACAAACGATTGCGGGTTGAAATGTGTAGAAAACTACTTAAAATCTACAAAAATTGCAATGGACAACGTTTATCGAAAATTGTTAAAGGTGATGAAATATAAATACATTATTTTGATCCTCAGAGGAAAATTGATATCAAGATGTGGTTAACTAAAAATGCAAAATGCCCTGTTAAAGCAAGACGATGCCAAAGTACAAAGAAAGTATTATACGCAATTTTCTTTAATAGTGAAGGTCCTGTAGTTCAAGTTTCTACCAAAAGGCCGATCAATCACCGGACATTTATACAAAAATTATGTGCAGAAGAAAGTTAAGAAACATTACGAAAGGAAGAGACCACAGTCTGGAATTCGAAACATAAATCCTAGATTGTGAGATCATTTTTGGAAAAAGAAAAGGTTCATATTTTGCCCAATCCTCCTTATTCACCCAACTTGTCTCCCTGTGACTTTTTTCTTTTTCCTGAATAAAAAAAGCACTTGTCAGGAAGAAAATATGCTTCAAGGAATGCGAGGGCTCTGCCTTTTTTAAGTAGATGAATACCATTCCCAAAAACATTACATGAATGCATTCAAAGTTTGAATAAATCGGTTGAAATTATGTGTGTCTGTTAATGGAGAGTATTTTGAAGCTAACTATTAGTAAAAAAATAACAAATAATATCTTATTGTGTTATTTTTGTAACAACGACGACATTATTTATTGAACTCCCCTCGTACAGTAACTTGCATCTTGGAATAATTTCAATGTGTTTTCACTCATAATAATGAGATGCACGTTACTCGTTTTGATGAGAACTACGCTTCGGTACATTTTGCCAGTATCTTGTTATCAACAAAAGGATTTTTTCCTTCCAAAATATGCACATTCTTTCACTTTAGGTTTATATGAATATGAATTATAATTTCTTTTACTTTCTGTTTACTGCAATAACAATTACAATATTGTAGAGACTACTTTAAATATTCCAAAACAATAAATAAATAGAAGAAATTAGATTTTAAAGGGGCCATTATTCTACAGGGGCCACTTTTCTTCACGTAGAATGTTTTCATTTTTATGAAAATGACACTTATTCTTCAAGCAAAAGGGTCATTTTTCTACGTAAAATGATGACCGGGGTCATTATTCTACGTCATGAAATAACCCCCGGTCATTATTCTACGGGGGTCTTTATTCTGCTTTACACCGGATCTACCTTTCTCTACTGTTCTGATTTAACACTATTTATAGAACGGGAATTTCCAAAATAAACACTGTTAACAAATTGTAAAGTTTTGTCTGTTTAATTGTAAGCTAATAAAATAAAACATTGTACCTACAAAAAATTAAAAGTTTAACCTTGGAAAATAAACAAAACACATTAATTAGTTCACGATATAGAAAATTATAAGTGTCTTCTCACGATTTCGTCTGCTTGAGGCGACGATCGCATTTACGACGAGGCTGGCTGTTCCAGAAATAATTACAATAAATATATAGGCCTATATGCTTTCACGGTAACACTGCTGTTCAAATTTACTAACGATGAGTTTGAAATTAACACCTGTACATGATCGGCAATCAGAATAAAGCGTCGTAAAGCAAAGCTATGGGTAGTGCATCAACTCCTTCAGCGTATTCCAAGCGGTAGATATACCATTTAAGTTCCTCACTGGCTATCTAGTTACCACAACATTTGCAAAAATTGCACAAACTTACTGTTCTTTGTCGACATATCAACTATTTTCGTCCACGGTCGCATCTCCTTATACCATGGTTATGCCCAGTAACATATTCCAGCGATCCAACTCACGTTAAAACCAGTTTTAACAAACCTTACTGCACAGTGAATAATATCACAAGCAATCGCATGTATTTCCCTTTCGCTTTCAATTAAGTCGGTTCAGATTTCAATTTTTTATTCGTGTTTAATCCATTAAATTCAGCTCAATAGCTCTGCATCAACTAAAGGCGCATACATTTTGAATATTGTTGCTGTTGTTGTGTATTCATACGCGCCGCTTCAGTTACAATATTAACATTTATTATGAATGACACTTCACCTTTTATGATTTGAAAATGTTTTATTTGATGATAAGAAATTAATTTAATGATTTTCTTTTGAAGTTGAAGTTGATGAAGTTTTCTTATCAATTTTTCCATTGAAACGTCGATCAAAAGAAAAATTATTAAATTCATTTCTTAATTAAATACACAATGCATCGATGCAGCAAACGTAATAAGAGGGCACGTTTACCATTAAACCTTTGTTATTAAGTTGTTTTTTTTAAAATAATTTCATAACTATTATTGATATTTAACAAAATGGAACAAGTGCTAACCCTAATGAATCTGTGCTTTCCTGGCCATTTATATGTACAGGTAAAACTATATCACTCAATTTTCAAGAGAACTGAATTGAAGTTTGAGAGATAACGAGTATGAGAGATAGAAATTCATAATTAATTAAAATAGGCATCATTTTTATCCGAACATTTTGGTTAAAAATTACAATATCCAAAAACTTATATTCATAACTATATAGAGGAATTGTTTAGCATGTTAAGAAAAATATTTCCAGTTGATTGACTAAAATTATTAAAATCAAAGATTTTAAAACACTTATGAAATCACGTCGTACTAAATATTGGCGTAAGTGCCTAGGCTTACTGTGGAATCATTTTTATTCGTGTGTCAATGTTCGTGGGTAGTTAAAATTTTCTTGGTTCGTGGGGACGTAATTTCGTTGGTAGCAAGTTCTATTTCGTAAATAAATATTAAACATATGCTTGCACATACGTTCGTTGGGATGTAAATTCGTTCGTGGGCAAGGGTTACCCACGAAAGCCACGAACATTGGTCTCCCACGAACAATGATGATTCCACAGTATCTTACGTTATGTTTCAATTTCTTTTCAAAATAAAATGAAACATTTCAAAAAGCTTGAAATGAATGCATTTTATACAAATATAAAATCATCAAGTTGTATAAATTTAAAGACATAACATAAATGTATCAGGTCATTTTGTCCATAACTATAAGCGTCCAAATATACTGTTCTATCTAAAGTCATGTTTTGGCAACAATATGTAAACTGAAACTACTGCGCTAATTTTACAATTTAAAAATATTCATCTATTTATTCATTCTTAACTACTGATCTAAAACTCAAAATAATAAAAATATCTTTGCTAAGAATCAAATACGACTACAAACTTTAATGTCCATAATTTTGTGTAAATTATTTCTGCATTAATTAAGTTTCCTGAAAAGATAATTATATTTTGTCTCTTTACAACTTTTTATCAATCATGTTTGTGCATTTGATATCAACTTTAGAATTCATAATAATATATATTAGGTGATTACATGTTCTAGTATGTGTGGGTGTCTAGTTGATCACTGCATTTTCAATTTTTTGTTCTGAGACGCATGAAAATGATAACGTCGCGCTTACGTAGTTTAATGCCGTAATAGAATCAGATTTGGTTGAAAAAAAATTTAAGTCCCACATTATTATTCGCGAGCGAGAGTTAATGTTCCTCTAGCATTTGTTCTTCCTGCACTTATCAAAATAGCATGACCCCACTGGGCAAAAACTGAACTTTTTCATTCTCAGTACATATCTGTATATATTACAGGTGAAATTAGTTTATTTATCGCAATGCTATAAACAGTGTAATAGTGCAGTTGCACTGCACCTTTAAGCAGTTAGATAAGAAAGCCGCTTGAAGTAGTACTTGAAAACAATTACATTGCGTCAAGTTAAACGAGTATAATTTTTGCTTGCTGAAAAGAGAACCTTATATTAATCCATGTCTCACAATAATAGAATAAGCAAGTTTTTCAAAAGATGGACATTAACAAATGTAAATTCTTGATTATTCTCAATTAATTATATTCCTTACAAAATCAAGACAAATATTTCCAAAATGCATATTAAAGATATCTATGGTGATGGCAAAATAGCGAAAATAAACTATCTGCAAGAGTGTATTTATGATAACTTACTTTAACCGATTATATGCTACATTTTTTTTAAATACGCAGACAGTCAGGAACCGGTAAACATAAATTTAGTCATCGCGGTATATACATGTACCAGCGGCCGGTAAAAAAATAGGCAGTCATGATGCCAAGGGAATACTAGGTAGCTGAATTTCACTAAAAAAAACCTTTTTACATGCTTAATATTTTTTCCAAGATAAAAATATTTTTAAAATCCATCAACCAGCTTTAGTTTTTTACAGCTTTCTATAGCTTTCTACTTGAATTGCTAAGCAAAGCAGGAAGACTATCTGTAGTATCTTGATCTAAAAGTCGAAATATATTTCAAACATTTATTTCACATTTGAAAGACAAAGTTTTATTCCAATTAATTCATAGACAAAATTAAAATAAGTTCATATATACCCAAAGACGATCTGAGCCAGGTGATCCCTTCTTAGGTGTTATATTGACACTGTGTCGTCCACCTGGTGCCGTTTAGGAATATTGCAAATTGTATATCCTTTTTTGTAATTTGTCAATGTAAGAAATAAAAAACAACTTATGCTACCTATATCAATGACAAATGAATATATTTTTTTTGAATCATTCAAAAAAAATAAAATGATACGATACGTACACGTTTAGCTTGAGTTTTACAAGGGTGAAAGAAGCCAAAAATACGAGAATGATTAGCACGTGCAAAGCTTTATTGACTACCGTACATGTACCCTAAATGTTTTGCAAAGTAATAATCTATCAAGTGGTTAATATCTAGTATAAGTGACCGCAAGTACAAATCTTTTAAGGGGGTGCATTGAAACATTTCGACATCGATGTCATTGTAGATAATTAGATGAACATGTGTTCAAACCTTTTGTATAATAAGCATTTATACAATAAAATATGTTCAAATCAGATCATTAGATGGGGTTCCATAACGGTAAATGAGGAGCACAGTATTCAGGACTGGTATTATATAGAGGGATTCGACAGAAGGAAATCTGCTAATTTGACATTTTCATCTCTAAAACTGAAATCAATAAATCAGCATCCAATTTATTAATGTCATAATTAGATGAATATTGGCGACTACTTCAAATATCATGCATGCATATGAAATGATAAAAGCAACAAATTTACTACGGAGGTGATAGTGTAGCGGATAAAGCTTTTCGTTTGGAAGTAAATAAACGAAATTTATTCTTCTTAACTGGTTCATAAAAGCCTGGATGATCACCTTCAGGCAGTCTTAAGATGAATGCTCTATACTGTTCTCTCCCCTCGTCTCCAATTTTCAATATTGCATCTGCAATTTCTGTTTCAACAACATCTTTGGTATCTAAACTATATAGATCAGACGGCTCTTCTTCAAATGGATGAAGCCAATTTATCTTTGCATGAAAATCCCTATGAGCAGCATGGGTTTCTTCATGATGTTTCTCCCTCTTCTCGTTGACATTTCCACAGAGTGCTGTAAACTCATCAATAAGCCTGCTGATTTTTCTGGCCCAGCCACCATCCAGCGCCTTAACGCAGCTGAATCAGTTAGCCCTATCGCACCACCATCACCTTTTACAATTGCATTGTTCTGCTCATGGACTTGGTCAATGGCTATATTTGAAAACTTGCTTTCAGTCTTTCTAATGGCAAAGTTTCCTTTTTCAGATTCTTGGTATATTTCCGGGTGCGTTGTTTGCAATGCAAGCATATCCCAAAGGTGAATAGGTAGCCATCGAGCATAATTGATGTGATCAAGGGCAAAAAATATGGAATCAGAGATGATAAAGATTCCTTATAAAGCCGAAGTCTAATTCTTTATAAGTCCTTACAAAGGAGAGGACAAGGAGTTCCAATTTAGAATTGTCGACCAAAATCTAAATTGTTTAATCTTTTTATCTTGTTCTGAACACCAAGAAAAAATGTCACCTATTTCAATTTATCGGGATTGTCAGGTTCATGTGCATTTTTATATGCCTTTTTTATCAAGTTATACAGACAGCAGGCAGTAATCGGATGTGCTTGTCTTGTTTTAGCAAGGTTAGACACTGTTAGGAAAGACTCAGCAGTTCCAAGAGATACAACGTCTGCTCAGATAATGCTGCCACTCACCCGCTTCCTTTCTGCAAATTACCAAGCAGTTTGAAAGCTGCAATTTCAATATGAAAGCCACCGAACATAATAACTTTATCCTCACCATACATCTCCGGCAATTACCATTGTATCTGTTTGGCAAGAACAAATAAAGGTTGGTCACAAGCCATCACAGATGTTTGTCTTGGATTTAAAAGGATCGATGTTCCTTCCTTCACTTTATCCATTGCATGCTTTATTGTTGCAATCGAATGAGCCTGTTCTTGTAATAGCGGCAATAATGAAGAAAAACTTACGTTTACTTGTGGTCCTCTTCCTTTTAATGAATGATATGTCGACCATGACAGAGTGTCAACATCTAGCACTTCATTGGTTAAACTAACAAAATGAAGCCACTCATACTCAAGAAGAAGGTTTCAAAAAAGTTAATCAGATCAGAAATGACCAATGGTGTGTTGAGAATTGGTGGATTAGGTTTTGATTTCAGGAATACTGGTTTTCATTTGTATATGTTTCTGGAAGAAAGCTGATAGCTTTTGATTTGGTTTTTTGACTTTTAAATTCAGACTTTCAGGAATTTGTGAAAGTTCACGAACGTGGATGCTGAAAAACAGATATACCAGTGCCATGAAATGAAGATGTTGCTGTTGTAGCAGACGGATTATGATCATTATTGTCAACTGCAGAAGTTGTGAATTACCCTTTTTGTAATACAGCTGGACAAACAACACCATCTTCCACGAATTGATTAAAAACAGATTCTCCAAGCTGAGTAGATATTTCCTACACTCGGTCGTACAAAATACAAATGCCATGCTGAAACAGTGCATCTATCAGTTGTCGCTTTCTTGTTTTTGTATCACCGTGCAAAATTCACTGTTCAATTATAACTTTATTTTGGACTTTACTTTTTAAATTCACTTCTATTTGTAATATTTTCTCACAGTTTATTTCGTACAAAATTACTTATTTAATTAGTGATTGACACTTTTCGGACTCCATGTGTGATTTCAAAGAGACAGAGTTCCATTTCTCAAGGACTGTTAATCTGTTAAAACAACATCGTGCAATTATCTGTTTTTCATGTCTAGGACATCAAAGACTCATTGAGTTTATTTAATTATTATATATCTGTCAATCTTTCACTCAGCTTACTTATGTCATCACCTGTCAATTTATACTTATTGTTCAGATTCTTATTTATAGTCATGAAAAATTGTCAATCGGCAGTCTGGAATACGGCGGCCAGCCTCGGACAGTCGTCCGACTCACCCAGAGTCTTGAGTCCGGAGGCCAATACTGGCCATATCCGACTTGTTTGTAACATGTCTGTTAAATTTTGTAATGTTGCCATCGTTGAGTCTCGTTCAATAAATTCGGAATCCTGCATCAGTTGCCTTTTATTTCTCTGGAACTGTATTTTTGTGGACCTTCGGGAATACGGCACACCTACCTTTCCTTTTTACCTTACGGCCCACAGCGCGCCTCAACTTTTTACATTGTACCCTTTACGCCAACATTCCCTCCCTAGCACCGTTCAAATCTACGCGGTCACATTTGCATACAAAAGAAGACCAACATATATAGCAAATGGCGGTTCACGGTCACCTGAATGTCTTAAGTTTTCATTTCAGTTTTTGTTTCTTTTTTGTGACCGTAGAAGTACAACAATTGTGCTATAGCAAAATCTGACTTTGTTAGACCATTCTCTGTTTGAGACTTAATATCAGGTTCATGCTCAATCATTGACACAAGTTCAACTAAACAACATGGAACAGAATCAACGATATAGTCTCTATGGAAATGACCATAAAATGCTGTGTGTTCGGTAAAAATTTCTCTACGGACAATTTCACTTGCTTTAGCAAGGTACATGGCATCAGTATAGTCACAAGCAGAAACAAACGCGGGGCCAACATCTTTTTTTAAAAAACCAATAAAACCTCTCTTCTCTTGTGGAATGCTTTGAGCTCTGGAATTTCAGACAATAATTTATTTTTTCAGACGTGTTCTATTAATTGTTGAATTTGCTTCAAACTGTTTAAGTCTGGATTCGTATAAATGACACAGATCAGCTAATGTGAATACTAAACCTCCGGTTCTTCCGCGTTGCGATTCAACAATATGAGTACAGTGATAACAACGTTATTGTTGACAAGTTAATCGTTTTTAATAGTTCGTGTACCGTGGGTAATCGTTCGTGTATCGTGCGGGATCGTGCATGTATCAGAAAAATTGGTTTGCGTTTTTTACCGTGCTTGATCATGTGGAATTTTTCATTTTGTAACTTTTTTACGGAATGCCAGGATTTATTCTATAAACAACGAAGAGTAGTTTCTAAAACAACGCAACAATATGACTTTAACACTTTTTATAGAAGAATATTGACAATGTTAAACATACATGTATCGGGTCAGCGCTAAACTTTTTTTAAAATACTTTCTCTGTTGTCGTTTAATTGTTAGTATTTCAACAACTCGTTATTCCTTTGATCGGTCGAGTTAGTTTTGCAGGGTTTTCCATCACGTTATATCAAGCATCTGCATCGTATCTTGACATAATTATAATCATATTAGCGTCAAGCAAGAGAAAGACGTTGAATGAAATCGATCAAGCTTACCCATTCCTCGATTAAAATTAAACAATTATCCCCTTAGTTTTCTTTCAAATGAAATACGATATGCATTCCTCTCCGTTACATTGTAAAAACATTCATAAGAATTTTTTGACGCTTTAAAATTTAAACGAAACGGCATTCAATCATTTATGTACGGTACATTATGGAAATATGTAATGTGTAAAATCGAAATTCTTAGGAACAAGGTAACTTTACCTGTATTTCGTACAATTAAATCGTGTGTAGGAAAGTGGATTACATCAACATCAGCTTCTGTGTAAATAAATTCGTGTAGATTATGCATTATCTTTATTTCTTCTACGCTTAATATTCTTTAACCAATGAAAAAACTTAATATTAGTTGTGGAGACAAAATAATTTAATTAATTAATGTGTGGATCCTTAGATGGATCGGTTTAAACTTGCAACTTGGTGAAAATTGTCCCAATTTACCCAATAAATGTATTTACATGATCATGGCATGCAGATATTCAATGAATGGAATTATCGGGCTACGACATGAGGTCACCATTTTTGCAGGTAGTTGTAGTTTGATAGTAGTACATTTCAACAAATTTTCATCAGCAGTGCCTCTGGTAGACGAAGTTAGCAACCTTGTTGTATTATAATATAGAAGGTCTGATTTTTTTTTAAAGTTTGTTTTAGGTAATTTTGTGCAATGAATGTTTTAATCATAGTAGAAGTACAGTGTATGTCATAAAAGGATAATTTAATATGTAAACAAGTAAAGAACCGGGGGTCTATACTTGGAGGTGGGGGGTGGAAAGGATGGGGTCGGTCCTGTCCTCAAGCACCTATTATATTTTATTATACCTCTGTAGATTTTTCTATGTAAAAGTAAGACAAATAAACTTGACATTTCATTTAGATAACGTTTACCGTGAAATAGTTTCAGTGCTATTTGCCCATGGCGAATAGTCATCGAAACCATTCACCGACAGCATTCGAATCTCCTTGCATTTTGTCACGAAACTTATCTACTGTTAACACAGTCGCTACGTTAAACTCAACGACCGATAACTCTAACTTGTTTACTAGCAACAAACCCAGTGACACCGACAAATAAAGCTTTCTTCGGTATAATAAATTACCTATTTACTTACTTATAGTATTCGGACAATAGCAATTTTATTGTCTCTCTCGACAGCTTCGCTTCGCGAAATAGTTTCCGTATCAGCGGTCAATGAACTTGCTATTGTTTTCATAGTAAGTAAATAGGTACATACTGTGCTACAGCTATAATAGTTTGGGCGCGTATATACATAAAGTCTAATAAAGTCTAATTAAGCTATCATTCTTCCTAATTTCTACTAATAGTTTTAACATGATTGGATGTAGATCTTCCACTTTTGTTACTGTTATTATTTATAAATTGTTTTAAGATAATTTTCAATGTGTTATTCTTGCTATAACTATTTAATTACTATTAAATACCTTTTGTAGGCTTTATATATATTTTAATAACTCGAGTACACATCGCCAATCGTTTTAAATCACAGAAGTTGGTCATGATCTACCGTATCTTTAAACGTATGAAGACACTTTCTTATCAACTGACTATTTCAAGTAAAGAAACTTAAACTTTTTGAATAATTCTTATCAGGCAAGAAACAAAATAATGAAAACATTATCAATAAAGGACTTCTTATGCAAAATATAAAGCATTAGCTTCTTATACATTATAATCGCCAATCAATTAACTTAGTCAACCCATATAATATTATTTGGACAAGTGATTAGCACGCTGGCCGCTTACTGCAAGGAGAATGAGTTCCGCAAGTCTACAGTTTATACCTGGCCTTGGGGAAGGTGAAGCTCCAATAAGGTAAAAATCTATGAACATTATATATAGATATCCACAATGTATCCAGCAGTCATCTAGCTCATATGGGGAATATGTCTTTGGATAAGATGATGGAGAATATGCATATTAGTTAAGAGTGAACCACCCCAACCCTTTGAAAGATTATACCAGATGGATTTTTAAGGACGTATGTGCTTCGTATATATTGTTTAACCTAACTACCATAGACAAGAAACCGATTTTATGGGTCTAATTCAGTGAAAATGTGCAACCTTCTAAGGTAATTGGTTTAGATTAATATCATTTGGTAATAAAATTGCCAAAAAATCAAATAGTTTCCTCCTGCATGCTTTTCCTGGCTATATGACTGAAATAAATTGAAAAAAAAGAAACATTCAACCGTACATTTAAACCAGCAAGACAACAATAATCATTGAACGTTTTCCTACCTTGTCCAAAATATTCAAACTTTTGCACAGTGTATATGTCTAAAATGAATGGATAAAATTTGCTGCAAATTGTAACAAGCTGTCAAAATACAGACATCATATGAATGACAAATATATTAAAAGCACCTTTGCCGTGACTTCAATGAAAAGCGTAATGATAATAAACTATGTCACACATTGAGTATTGATTTCATTTTAATGATAAATACTTTTCTTAATATATAACTTCAGTAAAGTCACTTAATAGATGGTTTCTGATATAAAAACATCAGATTGTCTGGAAACGTTATCTTCCGCAAAAACAAGCATTTCTATGTAAAAAAAAGTTTATATCTGTGATCAAATTCTCTAGGGGCAATGTACTATACATAGACATCATATAAATGAACCGTTGAATAGCGTTTTACCTTTTATACAATACATTTTACTGACATTTGAATTAATTATACTTTTAAAAATATATTCAAATTTCTGGTGTAAACCTAATGAATGATCACCTTAATTGTATATGTATCTTGACCTTGACACAATCAGAAAGTCATATCATTTTCAACAACTTTGTAAAAACAAAGAATTTAAAAAATGAAAAAAAATGAATAAGGTTTTTTCTTTAAATACAGAAAGAGTGCAATTCCCATGTTTTTCTTTTAGTCCCGTAACCCAATTGGTCATTATAATTTTGCAACAATGGTTTTGGGAGTAATTTTAAAGCCTATGAACAATTAATTGGTAATATTTTGTAAGTATTACTCGAGTTACGTTTGCATGAAATACAAAATTAATTTATCTGCTTATTTACAATTATGTTGTACAGGTAAGGAGGGATTGTTTAGTTCGTTTTCTTCATATATACGTAACTATACTCTGTCCCAAGTATCTGCTTCCACCACTTTTTGCTTTATGTTTCGATAATCATAAATACCTTTGGGCCCTAACTACGTTCATCCACTAGAATGAAAAAAGTCCAGATTATCTGTTTTAAAACGCTCCCTCTATCGCTTCAAATCTCAATACACAATCAAAAATAGAGAGTCTCCTTGGATTTTGCATTGCAGAAGAAATGAAAAATACCCGGATGATAACGTTGAAAAACTGTGCAAGGTGTCCCGAGTACTTCCGAATGGAGACAAGATGTAAACAATTCCCATTATAAATCTCCGTATGAAATTTGTTTTCGTTCATGTTATTTTCTCCGGGTAAAAAAAGATGAAGTGTCAATGAAGAAATCTTGGATTTATCCCCTTGTATCGATTTCAATTGTACTTCTTTGACAGGTATGTGTATTTTCATTAAAATTAGTCAAAAAGTGAAGGAATCATGATCAGTAACCTGGGACAGACTTTAGATGATAACTCTGTGAGATAAATAAAAGGTGTCCATGTAAAATGTCTTGTTGATCAGCATGTTTTATATAAGGAACCGACAATTTTTCCAATTACCTTTTCTTATGATAAGCAAGATGTCAGTCCGTGCAGTCCGGAATCTGTGCTCTAATTAAGCTACATGTAGGGCTATGAACGATCACGAAAATATTCACTCTAACTCAACATTTCACTTATATGTTGTTTGATGTTTGCTGTTAAATTGATTTACAATTTGTAAACATTTGCTAGTGTATAATAAATAGAACTTTTGAGCTTCATAGTGTCAAATGCAACTCTTATATCCTATTTGCCATGGCGCCAGATGCAAGCGATTCACCTATATAACACTTTTCAAGTGAGCTCCCTGGGACAAAAGAGGACAGATTTGAATATGTGGGTATTTTGTACTTATTTTATATAATAATATACTTAATTGTAATAGAGATGTTCACATATACTGTTATGTTAACTTAGATATTAAAATATTTGGTTTTCAGATCAATTTTAAGATGGGTTTTGCAGCTGTATTGTTTTGCATTGCCATTCTAGAAGACAGCGCTGCGTATTTTCGTAAGTACTTAATCAGACTATGAAAGCTATCTTAATAAATATAATCAAATATTTTTTATAATTTTATGAAAAAGAATTTCAGCAAAACACTTAACAATACATTTTCGTGTCTATTCATCCCCATATCTTGATTTTTTATGCAAACTTAGTAATTTCGTTTTTGGCAGTAGTTTTCAATGAGATTTTGTTCCGAAAAGTTTAAGGTAATGGAATTTAATGTATACCCTTTTATGAAAGTTTCTATTGTTTCTTTAAAAGGAAAGGTCAGGTATAACACATTTCTAGCGAAATAGATAAACTAAAGTTTGTTTTAAACACCTACCATATAACTTATCTCATTATTTCATCTAAAGCCGTAAAACTTTATTTAATTATCTGGTCAGTGTTAAATCTCCAACAAGCGCATGGAGGCTGCCATGATAGCATCTCTGTGACGTCAGCACACCACTTCCATAAACTGACCCACAAATTGTATAACATAACTCTGCAAGAATTGCAAAAAAAATATATTTCGGATAGTACCAAATGCATTTGAACCGGAATATACAAAAGAACTTGAAAATCTTACTACCTATAATAATTCAAGTCCAATTATTCCAACATTAGAAGAATGGTGTTCCTGTGGACAGTGTGAGGTAATGCCCACTGCCAAGAAATGCATGTTTTGTCAACACTGTGATTATACTGTTGGGGATCTGTGAGAGCTATGGTGTATAACTGACCACGACCAATTCAAATTACTAATTCTAAATCAAGATGTTCTTTCCATTGCTTTTTTTACATTTATGATGCATAAGAAACAACAAGGATGTGTACCAGAACACTTATCCAAAAAGTAAGATTGATTTATATATGATTATAAATATAGATTTATATAGAATTATGAATAAATCACAAAACCTTGTGTTAAACATTTACTTTTATTATATTCTTTCTATATATATACGTGTGAATTAATAAGAACTGTGAATGGGGTGTGCTCACATCACAAAGCATTTGGAACTTATCGGGATGCTGCGATAAAACCCGGTGATAAGCAACAGCATATATGCAACTCCATCAAAATGGCAGCTCACATGAATTTGTCAAACTTTGATAATTATGATAAGAAAATTTAAATAGCTGACATCAGTTTTATGGTAAATATAATTATTTTAACTCTTCTTTCTTTTTGCCTGACCTTTCTCTTTAAAGATTTGTATTTTCTAACAGTTTGTGGACGCGGTTTAACGAAAAATAATTTCATTAAACTTTTAAGGTATTTATTTTTTAAAGTATTTTTTTTTTTAAATTATATTTTTTTATAAAATAAATTATATTTTAGTAATTTTGTATTTGTTTTCAAACTTTAACGAGAAACCATCATTTAAAACATGTATTAAAAACTATGCATTAAACATACAATTAATGCATTAAAATATATTGATTAGTTGTTTTTTTCCCCAAAGTCCGATTTCTATTTTTATCATTAATATTGACTATTTAAAAACTTCCTTTGATTCTTTAGGAATAACGAGCACTGCGGGAAAAATAATAAACTGCGTCAACGAGCTATATTTTTCTTCTCAATATTAATGTTTGCTAACTTTATAGCCCATAAACCACACAGGAAAACGCTTTTTTATGTTGTACGTACGAGTCTGAATTTTTTTTTCATTTAACAAAATTTAATAAGTAAAAGTACATCAAAATATTTGGAATAGAATAAAATACAATAAAAAGATTTACACATCATAAATTATAGGTATTTGAATGAACATAACCACTTGACGCATTGAATGCTGCTAGATGATTGTTTGTTTTATAAAGTTCAATGAATGCATATTTTTATACGGGCGTTAATTGATTAAAATCGGTTTATTGGTTTGAACACATTTTATTTTATATATATTAATTTACAGTGGGTTTAAAAACAAGTTCTGACAACTTACTAGGTTAGACTGTGAATGGCTAATGTCAACAGCTGTTTGAAAAATTCAATTTCTTTAGTAACAAGCGAGAATACATTCAATGGGTATGGATATATATTTTAGTAGAATTAAGGAAAGGTGTTCGACAGATCGGATATATAACTCAGATAAT
This sequence comes from Magallana hongkongensis, assembly GCA_016163765.1. Lineage (NCBI taxonomy): Eukaryota > Metazoa > Mollusca > Bivalvia > Ostreida > Ostreidae > Magallana > Magallana hongkongensis. Next base: position 9,848,964 of record WFKH01003881.1, on the reverse strand, counting down.
AGTTATCAATTGATTGTTGCTCAGTGCAATTTATGGTTCAAATAAAAAAAAAATTGAATGGATGATGTTCGTTTGCTGATTTAAAAGCGTTCAAATTATCCATCATATAGATATGTTCAACGCTGGTGTTAGTGGGTAAAAAATATGCATGTTTGGCGTCTGCTTACAGAGCGGCATTGAGTAGTGTAGTTGGTTTGATCATGATCGCGTCCAATACTCAAATTGAGGGGGGGGGGGGGGGGGTTAGGGTACAGATCTTCTGATTGGCACGCTTTGCATTGACATGAAAAAAATAATATTATGTATTGTGAAAAGTTATTAAGGAGGCCATGAATGACATAACTTCGAATCTAATCGAGAATTATCATTGAAGCAGTATTCTATTACGTAAATACATTTTGTTAATATAAGTTTCTCAATGATATTTTTTTTTCTAAAAAAAATTCAAAGGTCTCCAGTTATCGCATTCACAGCCCTGCTGTCTACTGATACAACAGTTGGAGGAGGAGCTGTCGTCAAGTATGACCACGTGGTGACTAATTCGGGCGTCGCCTATCAACCGGCCACGAGAATATTTACTGCACCTTACGACGGGCTTTATAGCGTTTCCTGTAGCTTGATGAGTCATCCTGGCAATTAAGTTTACTTGAGTATGGTCAAAAATGGAAAAAGAATATTCACTGTGTTCTCTGCCACTTCAACTTATCCGCAATCTTCACAAACTGTTTATCTTGTCCTAAATAAAGGAGACAGGGTTTGGATGCAAATTTATAGTAGCCATGCTTCAAAAATACACGACAGGAAAATGTATAATGTTTTCTCAGGTGCCTTGATTAAAGATATGTAAAATCAATATAAAATTGAGAGAAATAATTGTTGTTGTTCTTCTTTTTCTAGCATTTAAAATCTTTCATAAAAAAGTATGACATGCATACAAGTTAGAGTATGTCATTATGAGGTCTATTAAAGGGGTCAGTCACGATTTGAGCTAAAATTTTCTATTTCATTTTTAATGAGTAATTTGCTTAACTAAATTATTTTTAATAGTAAACTAAATTTAGAGGTCAGTGGACAGGTTTAGAGCGAGATACAGAGCTTGCAATTCTTAACTATGTAAACAATTGTCATACCATGTTTTTGTTTACATTAAGGTTGCTAGAAAATTAATATTACATTTTAAGCAAAGTGAGATGTGATAAACAATATGATTCGTTTATTATGATCAAAGTTAGCAAGCAAATAGAACAAAATCCTTAATATATAAAAGATATTCCACACAGCAGAAGTGAACAAAACTATTGCAAAAGCCATGTTAACAAAACAAAGACTTGTGAACCCTGTGTTTTGCCTATACCTCTACAGCTGACATCGAAGCTTTAGTTACAAATTAGAAAAACCCTTTTTTTTAAAAAGAACAAACATGAGAAAAATGAATGAAAAATTTAGTTCAAACCGTGACCGAGCCTTTTAAAATAAAAACTAGTTCTGTCATTCAGTCAACTTCAGGATTTTAACAGGCGATTAAAGAGACAGTACAGCTGAAAAAGCATATGTGTTTAACTTCAGATTTCCCATTGTGTCGTTAGGAGATAAGAAATAACGTTGATTGTGACAGTCGAAGTACATAAAAATCCCTTCCACATACCTAATTAATGTAATTATGAGCTTTCGAAAATTGAAGGGCCGTACAAACCGAATTAATCTTATATCGCTTATTTGTACCACGTGGATTTTGATTGACAGTAATTGACACATGCTGAAAAACTACAAGATCTTCGCCCGACTACGGTCATCATGGAATACGAGGTAAAACGGACTCTCTATACAGAACACATTATCACTTTCTCGATAAATTATAAATTATTTACCAATTTCAGTTCATTTTAAAATGAACAGACATAAATATGTTAACTAACCCCTGAAGGGGCCTCACTTACAAAATGAATCTAGTTTGTACATGACAGTAGCAACTCTTGTGATAAAAACGCAAAATACATGCTTACAAAATGATAATTCTGGTTATTTAAAAACTTTGAACAATTATTACCTGGGAAAAGTAGAAAAGATTTATTTCTATCAACAAAACTGTACAGGAGAATCTTCGCGAGCCCTGCATGTGTTTTGTTTATAGTAAATACGCATGTGTAACAGTATAGAAGTCGGAACCCTGTAAGACGTAAGATGTATGTATTCATGCGTTACGTTATAAATAATTAATTATTTTAATGAAATTATTAGATTGATTTCATGGAGAAATTTGTAATTTTCTAAAATACATTTATGAGTAGTACAAAAATACCCAACCCGATCGGAATTTTTTTTTCAAATATTTTTTTTTTCATTAGATGCATCGTACTGTCTCTTAAACATATGCAAGTGAAATTCTAATAATCTGACACTGGTTAGATTAATGAGATTTTCATTTTAACGCCACTAAATTGGCTTAATAAATCACAGTCCTGTGATAAATTAAAATATATCATAAATTCATAACACTTCCTGGAGTGCTGCACAAGAAAGAAAATTAAGATAATCGTTAGAAAAGTTCCTCTTTAACGTTTTGTTTCCACCACTAACAACTTCAATTCTTTTCTTTTTCTTTTGATGAGTAATAAACTGTCAATGGTCTGGTTTAGATAAACCATTCATTGATACAACAAACGGGGCACCTGAAGGGACTAATAATATTAATAGTATAATGTTAATAATATAACAAGTATGTTATATTATATATGTCATATTTCTTTATATGCATAACATATGCAATATGTTCTGAATTATTTTTATTTTTTTTAATCAAATCTTAAAAAGAAATTCCTGGAGACGGAACTTCGGTACGAGGTTAAAAATGGCGAAGAGTACGGACCGCAATCTTAAACGACGATTTTCAACTTCAGAGGGTATAGTTTTTTTTCTCTCTGAAATATTCTTCATTTTCACATATACACGTCATCTTTGAGTGCGCTTCGCATTGTTCCAATCAACAAATATTTCATTTGATGTCAATGTAACATCTGTACATGTAAATAAACAATGTCACACTATAATTTTAATGTTAAAATAAATTAAATCCCAAACGTTTGTACTTGAAGATACACAATGTCACATCATAATTTAAATGTGAATTCAAAAACTGAATTACAAACATTTGCACATGTACATAGGTGTAACTGGTTTGGAGAAATAATGACGGACCAGACCGGGATTCGAACCCGGGCCCCCTGAATCTCTAGTCAGGT